>CAXKVR010000556.1:0-27647 GCA_964058845.1 Carex sylvatica
ATTTCACATTTAATGGTTATTCTTAATTGCAAAAATTATAATAAGTCCATCAGTAAGTATGAGTTTTGTTTGTATTGTTGTACGCATTTATGAATTACATCCTAATTAATATATATATTATCAAATATTCTTAATTCATATTAAATTATTTTAATTAGACAATCATACATGATGGTATATAATTTATAATTATATTACATATATGCTCAACATTGGATATATGATCCAACATGTTATGCACATGTCCAATCTCTGGTGATGACGGAACTTGAGTGCAGGTCAATGTGAGCATCACAAAGTCAGGTGTTTTGCAATTGATAATTTTTTCATATGCAACAAGGTTTACAAGTATTTGTAAAAAAAATATAAAATTGATTTTCTATAAAACTTGTGATGTATAAATCTTTAGTCTCGAATCAACATTTTCAAATCTCAAAACTGATATTTTGTCATTTAGAACAACATCTAGACCGTTCAGTGTTGTGCATAATATCACATCCTTCAATAATAAAAATTTTATGATGATATTTTATGAACTTTCGAAATAGTATACTAAATAGCTTTGTTCATTGCGGCCGGTACTCTTAGTAAACTTTTCAACAAAGGGAGATAAACTTCCCTTTTGCAAGGATTAGGACCAAAGGCTATTGACTGATTCCCTCATACTAATTGTCATTATGCCGACGATACCATCATTTTTTTTGAAAGCTGATCACAATAATGTAGAATATGCTTGGTGGACTTTATATGCATTTGAAGCCCTATCGGGTATTAAGGTCAATTACACCAAAACATCCCTTTATACCATTAACACCAGTGAGGGGCCGAACTTTGCTCATATATTCCAATGCCACACAGCCTCCTTTCCTATGCAATATCTAGGATTACCATTGCATACACACAAATTGAAAAGAGCAGATTGGTTCTTCATTATCGATAAGATAGAGAAGAAATTACAAAATTGGAAAGGGTCCATGCTATCAATTGGGGGGAGGATTACACTCCTCAACTCCGTGCTCTCTACAATCCCACTATATTTTATTTCCATATACAAAATTTCTAAGTTTGTTATAAAACGAATTGATCAAATTAGATGTCGATTTTTATGGCTAATATTCCCTAATTAATTGGCCAACTACATGTTTAGCTAAAGATTTTGGTAGGTTAGGAATATTAGATCTCAAATAGATGAATATATCTCTCCTCATGAAATGGTTATGGAAATTTAAAGATCCTTCTTACTTTAGTGCGTGAAAACATATGATTTTACACAAATATTCACGTACAGCAAGTGAAGCTAGGTCAGGCTTTTGGGAGGCCATAACCTCTTTGAAACAGCTAGGACAAGCTTGTATTACTTATGACCTTGGGGAACATACTTCAGTTCTGTTTTGGCATGATCTTTGGTATCAGAATTCTTCTATGGCATCCAAATATCCATACTTGTATGAAATATGTACCAATCCTGACATCTCTTTACAACTGGTAGTTAACTCTCAAGGTTCTGCGATTACTTTTAATAGATCTTTATTTGGTGTGATATACAATGAATGGTTAGAACTTCTTTATATCATAAGTCAATTATCCTTTACCCACTCTGAAGATAAACTTAGTTGGAGATGGGATTCCAAAGGCACTTTTACAGTTAGTTCCTTGTATAAATTTCTAAACTTTAGGGGTATTAAACCTAGAAATGCCATTCTTTGGTGGAAACTACCAATTTCTATCAAGATCAGAATTTTTATGTAGTTAGCTTATAAAAATAGAATCCTTACAAAAGATAACTTGCTCAAACGAGGATGGCAAGGATGTAATACTTGTCACTTTTGCAATCAACCTGAATCAATATAGCACTTGTTCTTTACTTGTCCTTTTACAAAACAAATCTGATTTTATATGGGCGCTTGTCAATCAGTTAGTGCCAATTGGTCAAAACTTTCTGATGTCATTCATTTTGCTCGATAATTACCATATTCTCAAAAAATTGCTTTGTTGATTGTTTGCAGTGCAGTTTGTTGGACATTGTGGAAACTTAGGAATGAGATGTGCTTTACAAATGGTAAGAAAAAAACTCATAGACAAATCCTCTTTCTAATTATCTCTCTTGTTCAATATTGGTCAGGTAATGCGAAAGCAAATGTGATGGACTCAATTGCACTTTGGATGCCAGTCAACATGGATGCGGTCCCTCTTGCCAGTTGGCACCCTGACGACATGATGGACGGCGGCGATGTTGAAGATACTAGAATGCAGATGGTGGTTTATGCTCCACCTAGTGATCCGATTGATTCTTGATGATAAACACTACTGCATATCAGTTTGGAGTGGCTGATAAGCCAAATTTTGTTTTAGACTTACTTTCCCTCAGCCCCTTTGTGAGGCTTTTATCAGTGATGTCTCTTTGTGGTTTATGTGGCCTCTTCTCTGTTTGGCAAGCCGTGTGTTTGGCTTTGATTTTTGCTGGAACTTGATGCTTAGGGTATCTCTAAGTTTAATTGCATAACAAAACAGTAATGGTTGTGTAATTTAACTCTCTTCAATGAAGATGGGCTTGTGCCTTTTATCAAAAAAAAAAAAAAAAAAGCTTTGTTCAGCACATGGGACAACATATAGAAGAAGATCCAGGATGTAGTGATTTGGCTCAGAATAGACTTGAATAGAAGTGTGAAAAGATTAAATTAGATTGAAATTTTACAACCATTTTTTTTTTTTACATTTTTCACTCCATGCTTTATCCTAGTAGTGCTATGCACAACAATGTATTTATTGTACGCGCAACAAATGGAACCTATATTGTTATTGTCTTTGTATTATATCTAACACATAATTTAGCAAAAAATATTACTATCTGCAGAATTCTAGCAACTAAAGTAGTCATAGTGCTCAATCATATAATTAATTATTTTTTTAAAAAAACAATAGCAACAATGCCACGCATTTTAATTAAAAGGGATTATCACTCAATAATTTTTTATTATAATTATTTTTAAAATAAAATTTTAGCTCTAAATACAATATTATGGACATAACCTATATTATCGACATATCGTATCTATAAAATAAAAAATAATATATCACTCCATCTGGTATTTCAATATTACTCATTCAGGGGTACATCTAAAGGGGACCGTGGAGAGTCACAATGACATGAATAGAAATATAATAAGAAATATCCAAAATTATAGTAATATTTATTAATTCTAATATATTATTATAAATAATGACCTCTCATATACCAATTCCGTTGCTATTTCTAACTCATCAAGCACAAGCACAAATACAAAAGACATGCATCTGCATTTGATACGGGCTATCTCGGGACAGCAGGCCGTATACTAAAGAGGGCTTGGTTGGGCTCGTCCTACTAGAGAACACAGGTCGAGGGAAGACTAACTCGGTGAGATCAAGAGATGATCTCATATCTCCAAAGTCGGGGGACGACTTAGGAGATTGAGGGACAATCCCGGAAATATCGAACTCTTTCCTATATGATATCTCTGAGCGTGAGTGTGTAAGCGTGTGTTAATGGTGATCCGCCATTTTTCTGTCAAATGGAGGGCTTTATATAATGTGACATATGTACCGCCTCACTCATGCTAAGGTAAGTCAGTTTGTGGGTCAGTTATAAGATCATGTAATCGTAGTCACGATATAACCGGTGATTACGCGACGTCGTGAACGGTTATGTTGTAACCGATGTCGCGATCGGTTATAAGCAGTTTATCGTTCAAGATGCAACTTCGGGGCTTTAAACCGTGGGATACGAGTTATCTCAGCCCATTTAAGTTGGCCAATTATGGGCTCTCATTGTGATGGACTTCAATAATGAGCTTTGCATTGTATTCCGGATTAGCCTTTCAAAACGAGATCCTAATCCTGACCTTGTTTATAGTCCAGATTGAAGCTAAAAGAGTCTTAAAAACATGGCCTTAAAAACATGGCCCTATCGGCATTACATACGCAGCATAATGAATCACCGTAGGACCATAATGTATATATTTTTATTTTTTTCACTAAGAATACGGGATCTTTTTGTAAATATGGGAAAACAGAAAGTATTATTTGCAAAAGACGGGGAGGTTATTTGCAAATTGTAAATATGATCCGCAAATCCGCAATTGTCATGGTAGACGACGGAAACTCGAAGGAATTCGTATCCCCTCAGGTTACCTGACTGAGTAGAATTGAATCGGACGAACCGAAAATGAATTAGCACAAATAATTCTCCCCTCTGTCATCTCGAATCCCGACCGACTGAGAATAAATCTGAGCCGTCCGTTTCAATTGTGTTGAGTCAGGTACCTGGAAGATACGGATCCAACTCGAAGAATCTTTTTATTCCTTTTTCACAGAGAAAAAGGATTTTACCGTTGAGGCCTAGAACAAGGACGACACGTGTTTGTGATGTGTCGTTTACTCGTTTGTGCTCCTTATGTATTTATTTTTTATATAAGTACTGGCTATTAGTTTGTAATTGTGTTAAAGTTGGACTTTAGTTGGAGATTTCGAGGGTTAGTGTCAACTGTCAAGGTCCAAAATATTAATCAATCTAATCATAATGCAGACATTATTTATTCTACTGTTCATTTTGTTTTTCAATTGCAATTTGCAAGCAACTATTCGATTTTCTATTTTTTGGTCTTCAAGGATAATGTACAGGTCAGTGAAATTAGAAAATTAGATAGCCTCCTTTTGAATGGGATAAGCGTTGAATTTTCTTTTCTCATTTTAAGCATGATAATACTATTAATACACTTTTATCCGCCCTCTTTCTTTTTCAGACATGATAATAATAGTAATACACTTTTATCCCCCACCACCACCACACACACACACACAAAAGTAAAAATAATGCTTCTTTTATTCGGTTGTTGGTCATGTCATAACATGAGACTAAAGACTAAAATTTATTTCTACTGTGATTAAAATAGTAAAAGATAGTTACATAATCACACTTTGATTAAATTTAATTATTATTTTCAAGTTTTAAATTAATTCATAGAAAAATAATAACAAAATATACTAAGAAACAAAATTATTACCAATAAATTATAATTAAAAAATAATGTTAAAAAAATTGATCACGTGACTGACGCAACTATAATAGTAAAAGACGATTACGTTACGTGATCGATCCACGTCATGTCACGTGGCATGACGTGCCGTGATAATTTTTTTTTCTCTAGTATAAAAGACTAGTTAGTCGTTAAAATTGTAATTAATTATTTTCTGATTAATCATTGAAAATATCATCCATCCATCTGCATTGTTATCGAAAATACATTTCGATTTGTAAATAATGATGCTCTGTTTGAACTTCAAATCGAAGTTGGTCGTTTAGTTTTTTGTTGAATAAATGATCTAATAAATAATTTATTATAGATCAAGGATTTATATAAAAAATATATAAAATAGAAATATGCAGCCTAATGTAGACAAAAGGTAGATAAGTTCTAACAGTCATATTGACCTTGTTATATATACATAGCCAAAAAGATATACAACTTTTTCAAATATATAAATTGTCTTGTCTCCTCAGCTTTACATTTCTCAAAAAATAACATAGTATCAGAGCTCTAAGATCTCTGACTACAAAATTCATAAAACAACAACAAAATCACAAAGGGCAAATGGCTCAAGAAGGACAACACGAGGCTACCAAAAATTCCTCCAAGCTCACAAATGCGTTGCTTAACGGCAAAAATTATCTTACATGGGCTAAGGCTACAGCAAGAGTGCTCAGCGGTCGAAAAATGCGTGAATACATCACGGGAGACAACAAAGTGTCCGAAATTGCAAATCTGTTTTCGCTAACCGAAGCGGAGAAAAAAGCAATGAAAAAATGGAGAATCCAAAACGATAAAATCATAACATGGCTCACGAATTCTATGGAACCGTCCATTGCAGAGCTATTCCTTCTTTCCGACATGGCTTTTGAGCTATGGCAAGCCGTGAAAGATATGTATGGATAAAAAAATAATTATTCCAATATATATCAGCTCAAATTAGAAATTTAACAAGAAAAATAAGGCAGAGGAGACACGTATACAATAATTCTGGATCCCTATATATTATAAGGAGATCTATCTTATATTATTTTACAAAGCAAGACTTAGTTGGCATCTCCTCTCTAATTTTCCAATTTGCAATTTTAAATGTTTCAATTGTCAAATTGTGACGTAATTAACACAAAAATCATAGGAAAAATAAATGAAGGAATTGAGCTTGGAATTTTTAAATGGCAAGATAGATTTTATGTATGTCAGAAGGTTCTAAATAGCGCGCTATAGTGGTTTCAGATCATAAAAGTTATGACGTTATCGGCATTTTTTTTAATCAGTCTGTTATAACACAATAAATGCTATTTAAAATGTCAGATTTATAGAAAAAATATATATTTTTTTTTTCAGATATTGTAAAAAGATATAAGATGGAACTTTTAACGGTGTGATCCAGTTAGTTAAACATAATTAACATATTGTAAAATATATTCCAATAAGTTCCTAATGGATTAGTATCATCACACTGTAAAATTATAAAATATTCATGGCACACAATATTCCACTGAGTATTTATTTTTCACATCCAGGAAGGATAGTAAGAAAATATTTAAAATAATATAGAACTCTAGCTCTATTTGTATTTTTGACGTTGATATAACATTGAATAGTTGAAATAGTCGTAGTCCATTGGGAAAAAAACCTAAATTGAAGCTAAGAGCACACAAAAAAAAAACTTTTTACTTTTTACAAAGTACCAGGCAGTGCTAAACTCGGTACCATGTTAAGAGTTCATCGACTTTCTTTTTCAGTAAGGAATTGTGTTCCTTGATTGCAACTTTAATTTTACAAGGTTTTATTCAGAAGCAATCCTACCGACAAGCCAGAGGTGTTCAGCTATTTTTACAATTTAAATTTTTAATTATTTACATCAAAATTTAATTATATTTTAAAAAATTATATAGTTCAACTATCCTCATAAAATAAAATGTTAAATTTGTGATTGTAGCTTATTATTATTATTTTTTAAATTTTGTCAGTGACTATCAAGTATTGTGTATTTGTAATGGTTAGAATTTTACTTCAAGGTTGTGAGGTTGTAGGTATTTAGGTTCAAATTGGTGTGACTATACATTATGTATTTTATATTTCAAACCCCTCATCTAAATTTTTAATTATGCCCCGTTTGATTAAACCGCAATATAATTCATAACTTTGAAAATCAGTCAAATGGATATAAAAAAAAAGTAAAATAGATATCTTTGATATATTTTAGATAAATTATGTATTAAATTTTGCAGAACACGAAAATATATTTGTCATCTATGAATCTATCTATTTGAAAAATTAACTAGTTCGATTTTATCAAAATTTGATCGGTGATTCATATTTTAAATTTGTCAAATTTGAGACATAGCATATCTAAACGATAGAGAAAATGTTAATAATTTTATTTAATTATTTTAATAACTATTTTGTCGATTATTATCAATAAATATTTTTTTTAGTGGATCAATAAATATTGTTGTCAACATGAAACATGTATATCTTGAGTAGAATTAGGGTGTACTTAAGCTCACCAAATCTCTTTGTGAGCTTAATTTAAAAATTCATTGAATTGGTTTCAAATAATACATCCAAATTGTTGAAACCGATTTACTTCACGAGTGATGCGTTTACATGTCAATTTTATAATTTTTGAATTAATTTAGTGTAAAGTCAAGCAGTCAAAAAAGATGGTTTATAAGTTAATTTTAATGTGTTCATTTTTCATAATTTTTTGACTGCTTGACTTTACATTAAATTAGTTTGAAAATTTATAAATTTGACATGTAAATTCATCACTCGTAAAATTAATCGGTTTCAACGATTTAGATATGTTGCTTGAAACCAATTCAATGAATTTTTTAATTAAAGCTCACAAAAGACTTGGTGAGCTTAAGAACGAAACCGAATCTTCTGTCTCTCTGGGGACAGAAATTTTCTAACCCCAGAGTCACTGTATGTGGATCCGAGATGAATCTCCAATACAAAAATGAATAAGAACTGGCTCCCTTTAACAGTGATCAATCTCATATATTGACTAAATGAACAGAAAATTCCTGCACACAGAAAGCAGAAAATTTGAGTTCCTTAAGAACACCCTACTCGTATATCTTCCCTTGCAAGAACTATTTTGGTATCCCGTCAGGTGGAATGGAAGACATCATAATCATACCATCTAGTGGAAAAAAAAATAAAAGCTGGTATCACGTGAGAATATATCCCAGGGTTTGGTGAAAAGGCAGCACTTAAATTTCTAATTCTATCTGTCGGAACTGTCCGGATGAAGAATTTTTTATTCGTAAAAAATATTATAAAATTAAATATAGAGTACATTGGATTTTCGATACAGGAAATAAATCTGCTGTGATTCTTTGGAATCGCAGAATCCTGTTTTTTTTTAATTAAATCATTCAGTTTTTGGAATACACGGATTTCAAAAACAGTTGATTTTAAGCACGAATCTCAAAATAAATGAATGATTTGATTTGAAAAAGCATGAAGAATCGCAGCAGATTTATTTCCTTCGATACATATGACCTTTAAAATTGGCTCATATCCAAACCCTTTATTTATTTATTTTTCCGGTAAAATTAGTCTAAGCTCATGTGTCAGTTGGTTTGGACCCGTGCCAATATTACAGATTCAAACTTTGGGTTGATATCAATTTTTACAGGTCCTTACATGCATCGAAAATCAAACATATTATTTTATAATATTTTTTTATGAATAAATTCTCGGTTGGAAGTGCAAGCAAAAGATGTTGTTTTCGCTTGAATATCAAAAGATAAAATTATTCGAGTTTGCATAATATTTTATTTATAGAAACTATTTTAAAAAGTTATAGACTATTAGATTGATTGGACCTATATTTCGATTTCATATAAGGAATCAAAAAAAATTCCTAGTTCCTATAAGAATTTATGAATCGTACAGTAGCATGTTTCAGAAAATTCATCTAATATTTTGAAGGAACTGAAATTTTTCTAAAGGAACTAGAAAAGAAATTAGTCCTTCCATGAAATCAAAATATAAATACAATCAATCGATTCCTATATTATTTTATATTAATTTCTATTATAAAAAGCTCTCCAAGATTTGGTCGCTGCCACCTGCCATTATGGTGGAATTCATATCATCTTCATTACTTCGGAGCGGAATCTTTTATAATTAATGAATCTGGACCGTTATTTTTAACTTGGCACGAACCTCAAAGTTCAATAATAGTAGGGCTGTCAAAAAAGCTCGCGGCTCGTAGCTCGCTCGCTAACAGCTCGCTCGGTAGTGGACCGAGCTGTTAACGAGTCAGCTCAGTTCAGGCTCGAGCCAAAATAAACGAGCTGAGCCAAGAGTCAGCTCGGACCGGGCCAACTCGGCTTGTTAAGCTATAGTGAATTTAGGGTTTAGCCCCGTATAATTTTAAGTCTAGTCCCATTTTCAAAGGCGTAATTATGCAAAATTGATGTATTTTTGATCTGGGAAGAAAGGATATGGGCTTCAGTTACTTGAAGATGTGCCTGCTGGACGATTTCTTAATTTTTTTAAATGAACTTTCTTATTTTTATATTTTAGAATTTGTATAATAGTAGTTCAATAAAGCCCAGCGAGCTAGCTCGGACTGGCTTGTCACGAGCGAGGCAGGAGTTTTTGGCTCGGGTGACCTAGGTCCAGCTCGCTCGGTCCAAGCTCAGGCCAAAATAAACGAGCCGAGCTAAGGCCCAGCTCAGCCCAAACCAGCTCGTTTACACCCCTAAATAATACTACCCCTTGCGCTGGTCCAAATCCCAAAACAATGAGATTTAATGTAAAATGATACATATCCTCTACGATATTGGAGAGGAGTTGAATCCATCATGTGAACACTTAGGGCATGTTCGACGCACTATCGAAAATAGGTGTAGGCATAGAAATTGAACTGTTTGTTACTGTTTCTGTTGAAAAAAAAAATTCAGTTAAACTGAATTTTTATTTTCCCACGCGAACAGTAACGAAGCCTAACAAGCCCTTAACTTGTCTAACAATTTTCAGTGCTTTCCTGTAAATGGTGAATCGGAGTAGGGGGTGCAAACGGATAGGATAGTGATAAAATTATATCTGTATTCGCTTTTAATTTTCAGATACAGATACAGATCGGATATCGAATATCCGTAGATATATATATATATATATATATATATATATATATATTCATAATTTATGATAAACTATATGGTATATATCTATTATTCAGATACGGATAATTAAAATTCAAAATTATATTCGTATTCGTACGGATATTCGTATCTAATTTTTGAGTACCGTCAGATAATATCCGACCCGTTTGTACCCCTAAATCGGAGATCAGATCTTAGGGAAAAAAATTGTTAGTCCGAAACTTGAAGGTAAAGAGTCCTGCTACCGGCGACTGAAGAGAGAAAGCCCCAAAGAGATCTATTTGGGCCTAAATATCTTACAATGTGTTAATTTCTCATAAATAACAGGCCAGATCTGTAAAAGCGACCTGATCCGTACAGCTTTGTTCCCAATTCAATCCATCCATACGTCCCCATTTTCACGCAGTCGCTGCTTCTCAGCTTATCACCTCCAATTCTCCATATCCAAAAAACAACCAAACTAGAGAAAGAGTGTGTGTGAGAGGGTGTGAGAGAGAACAAAATGGCGACCATAGCAGCGCTTCAGTTCTCCATGGCGTCTCTTTCCATCGCGCCTTCTTCGTTCCTCGGAGACCTCACATTTCCTTCCGCTCGTTTTCCTTCCTCGGTTCTCTCTCTCTCAGTTGTACTTCTACAAATTTGGCCCCTATATTATCTTTTAACTCTTTTTGAAGGTTTTTGTGATTTAACTGTCGTTTAATGTTTACAATTGGGTTACTTAAGTACTTAGGCCCCTTTTTAACAGAGTCTCGGTCTGCCAATAGAAGAGGGATTCATGGATCCTAATTTAAAAAATGTGTCTTTAAGGCACAATAGTGTTTGTATTAAAACTGTTATAAAATAGGAAGATGGAAAACTTTGCCTGAACCTGAACCCCTTGATATAGATGAAATGGTTAGTTTTAAATTGTTTGCCAATTTTTTAACTTGACCATTAGTCTATAAGCAAAAGCAAGGTTCTCTATTGTTTATTTTATATGCATATTTGTATAATAATGTATTGGCATTGTCTATAATTTTCTTATGCTTCCATTTGTTAAAATTTGATTTCAAGGTTATTTAACTAAATATAAGGCCAATTTCTTAATGCAGATCAAAATTACAGAGTATAAGCGATGTACAGTGGTGATGAAGGTAGATTCTTTCCTTTTTCACCCCTCTATAATTCCTGTTACTGCTCCTTATTTTTTTATTTTTTCTAAAAATTCTTTGAGCAGCCTATCAAACATTTTTCATGTAAAGTTCAACTTTCTTTTTTTCTAATTGCAGCTTAGGAGATGGGAGCGCAAGAAATGTAAACCAAACAGTCTTCCAATATTACACAAGATGCATGTGAAGATTAGTGACACGGTGAAAATCATAGCAGGCCGTGAAAAGGGAAAAGTTGGAGAAGTTATTGAGCTTTTTAAGCATAACAGCACTGTACTTGTGAAGGACATGAATTTAAAGACAAAGCATGTCAAACCTGTACGAGAGGGTGAATTGGGTGAAATTAGGAAGGTAATTTCTCAGTTTGGTACAATGTATATCACTACAATAACAGCACTGTTCTCTTATTACAAATAAGCTCTTTATGTACCATCCTTTTAATCAATATCAAACAAGAAAAATCACTTTTAGTCTTAGAATAACAATAACAATCACCTCATTTTTAGTGGTGTCTAATTTTGTTATGGTAATTTGTGCTTCTTTCCTTCTATTTAAACTTACTTTTATTGGTTATGCACAAGATTTCTGGCCTTTGTAGTTACACCAAAAGTTTGAGGGTTTTTATATATGATAGCTGTGAAGCAAGGTCTCTTTAATAATTAGGTCTAATATACAATCATTAATTATAAAATATGCTTAACATTGTACTTTTTCTAAACAGATTGAAGGGCCAATTCATAGCTCAAATTTGATGCTTTATTCAAATGAGCAAAAGGTTGCAAGCAGAGTTGGTCACAAATTTCTAGAGGATGGTACCAAAGTACGGTACCTCATCAAAACAGGCGAGATAATAGACAGTGTTGATAATTGGAAAAAAGTGATAAAAGAAAGGGAAGATTGAAAGCTGGAAGTGTGCTCAAGGTCAATATGGCCTCCACATGGTAAATTGTGAAGCCTGGCAATTTTCTCTGAAGTTGGGAGTAATTTTACTTTTTGTTGTTTTTTCACTAGCGAGGAAGTTTTTCTCTTTTGTCAAAAACATTTTGTACAATTTTTTATTGATGTAATCTACAAGAGCTTATCATCTTACATAATGTGGCAATGTAATATCTTCTGTCACTGAAAGTTAATTTTATTCTCATTGTTATCTTTCAGGTGCTTGTAGTTGCAGATACACCAGTTAGAAGATAATAATTCATTGAAGCCACCAAATAAATATATGCCGATTCCTGATTTGACAATTACTTGGTCAATTGACCATGTATGATAGCAGATGTCAATACCATCCAATGAATTACCATTTATTTGATGTAATTCATATGTTGGGGCAGTAACAAAATTTCAAAGCGAAGTCCACTGAGTGTGATATCTAATTAAAATATTATACTGGTTTTTTTCAACGAAAAAATGGCTTGCCTATTTTAGATTATATGTAAGCTTTCAAGACCATTTTACTGTTTATCAGTAACGTTTTTACTTAAGATCTATTGTCCTTTTTATTGTAGATTACGATTTGTTTACTGTCGCTCTGGTCCCAATGCACGTTGTGGGTTGTTTGGTCCTGGTATAAAACTATAAATCACGTATCTTTATAAAAAAAACCTTTTTCATGCATAAATTTCAATAAATTTGAATGGTTGAAATTGAAAAGACAGATCCCTGCTTTTTTTATAAAAAAGCAGCAGAGTCCGTTTCGCTCGAATAAGGGTTTTGATCTTATGTTGTAGTGAAGTATTGTTGCTGCGGCCTGAGTGGTAAGCCATTGGACTGGTCCAGTACTGATACAAGTGGAGAAGATAGCTCGTTGGTCATAAAAATTGGTGCTGCTGTGCTGACAATACACTTAAGATATGATCATATGGGGTATGTTTGGTTGGAATAATTATATTATTCTTAGAAAAAGTTATTCGGAATAATTTATTTTTTATTTGGATAGTGTTGAATAGTTAGAATAGTGAATTCAATTTTTTTGTCTTATTAAAAAAAAGTTAAATTTAACTATTCTAATAAGACAAATGGCAAAAAAACTATTTTAGTTATTCTTATTTTGCAACCAAACGTGATTTTGTTAACATACAAAAATTTATTCTAATAAAAAACAACTATCACGATTCTTTACTCACAGAATTGAAATAAGTAAAATATCAATTATTTTCCTATTTAGCACTCCTAATTCCTAAATTATTAATCTTTAATTTGACCACAATTTTTCCAAGTCCAAGGCTTTATCTTTTATTGGACCACAATTATATTACTATTATATGGACAGAAAGGAGGCAAATTTAATTGGAGTAAGTTGAAATTTGGCTTAAGAGATTTGCCAACTTGTGACGCGGCCAGCACATGCTTCACAAATCACATATCTTCCTGCATGGAAATTTATCTTTTTTGCTTGATATCGATTCGGAATATATTTTCGGGTATTTATAACTGATTTATCACTATTTTTTTACAGCGGGCCACACCAATGTGCGTCGTCAACAGCACAAAAGCGTACTAAAATCTAAATACTAATACAATGTTCCCATACATAAATCGGGGTCAAACAATGGCAGCAAACATAATATATGACAAGTTCTTTTGAGTGATGAAGAGAAGATTCACAAATGAAGCATTATAATGTGCGGATCCAAGAACTTAAAAATTCAATTTGATATCTAAGTACTGGAGCTACTAATTATGTTCCATGCTCATAAGACTATATGCCGGATGTTATTCTTTCTTGAAGAAATTAATATCACCAAAAATATTTCAAAATTAAAACTAATCATCGCAAGCATTCTTTCAAGATAAACTTACTCAAGATCAGACAGTCCAATCAACTCAAAACATAACCCATTAATAAGAGGCATACAATCAAAATGTATCCCTCGCTTATTTTACCACCTCTCTTATTTGAAATAGAGATACGCACAATAATAGTACGCATAGCCAAAGACTCTCACAGCTAGTAATTTTCAAATTCTTGCAATCAACTCAAGGTCTCAAACACAAATTTTCTACTTGAGAATTCCTTTCAATTTGGCATATTCAACTACGTCGTCATAGATTTCTTCAATATGTTTGTAGTTAAACTCAAACCCTGCCTTCACCAATTTCTCTGACGAAAGGCTCAGTTTCGCCTTCTCAGGAAAATCACCAAAGCTGTAATGTTATGTTTGGTCAATGAAAATCATAAAATATAAAGTGTATAATTTAAATAGTTGAAAGGGTTTCTAAACCATCCTGGAACTAGAAGACTGAATGAAGGGTACATAATACTGAGTTGCACTATATCGATGCTAGTAGCTTTCTTTCTACTTGACCAGATTTTTTTTAGGAATAACCTTTCTTTCTTCATTTTTAGCCATAGAAGAAGAAGAAGAAGGGTCGTCTCTCCTACGAAATAATAAACAAGGGACAACACTAGAAGTTTAGAACATACTCTGTAGGTACATTATACTGAGGATATCTCTTTGACAGGAATTTTGCAAGCTCAACAATACTTGTATTGACCGCGCAGCAGATGTACCGGCCTGAAGCTGCTGGATTCTCCGCGACAAAAATCTGTGCCCTGCATATGTCCTCGACATGCACAATTGAGATCGACCCAGAAATCAATTGCATTCCTTTTAACCCATTTATAAGTTCTTCCTTGCCTGCATTTTGGTTGATGTTTAATTATAACATAACCATTCTTTTGGTTTTCTTGCGAATTGCATGTTTTGTGTTTAATTGGAATGTGCATGGAACTTATATTAACTTGATTGTCTCAATAACTTACGAGCTTTAGCTATGAAATTGCTAATAAACATTAACTAATTTTTCTTCTTTGTTTTCTTTTACCAGTAAGCAAGGAAAGACTAAGAGCAATGCTTGTGTTGACAGTTGGCATTAGAAAAGGGCCAACGGTGAGAGTTGGAAGCATAGTAACTATGCTCAGATTGTTTTCTTCTCCAAATTTGAATGCTTCCTTCTCTGCTAGAACCTTTGATACACCATATCCCTGCCAATGCAAAAAACTAACTAATAATTTTGGACCAAAACAAAACTGATAATTGGGAAAGGTAATGAATACATTAATACCAACTACTGCCCTGGTGAAACCCAGGAAATACCAGTGTATTGTACTAATGTCCTGCGAATAAAACTTATATGGTTTGACTTACCCAAGTAGGCGGCTTGGCAGTACGGAGAAACTCTACATCCGACCACGCCTCTTCATCTAAGACATGGTCGTTTCCTTCAAGACTCTTCATTGAGACTGCCGCAGCTGACGAGGTCAAAACCACACGTTTTACCGATTTCGCTTTTGTGCATGATTTTAGAACATTTAGTGTTCCTTGTATTGCCGGCTCAATTAGCTCTTTCTGAGTTATTTTATTGGGACCAGAATATAAACAGAAAAGTTAATACTTGTGAACCATTATAATTTTTAACTGGTGAGCAAAAACTTAGGATCTGAATTACTATTTTCTTCATATCTAATGTAATACTTTATTAAATTAGGAAATATAAGAATGAATATATCACCTCAGGATTTTGAGACATGATGTTAACTGGTGCGGCCACTAGAAAAACAAACTCACAACCGGCAACAGCCTCGTCAAAGCTGCCTTCTTCATCCAAATCTCCTCTTATAATTTTCAGTGGACCAATACTTTGCATCTCTTTTAGATGAGATGTTCTCTCCAAATCATCTGCACCCCAAAAAATAACCAAATAACTATACAAAAATTTGTACATTACACAAACAAAAGTAAGGGAAATTTTATTCTGTTGAAAACCTGGGTTTCTGACTGTAGTATTAACAGCGTATCCTTTCTGAAGCAATTGTTTGATCAGCATGGATGCAATGTATCCATTTCCACCAGTGACACACACCAGTTTCTTATCCATCGTCGTCTTAGATTATAATTTCGTCAATTCCTGTTCTAACTCACTTTTTTTAATTAGTTACAACTCCAATCGTAGAGAAATCTCCAGTGTATATTAGATGGGATATTTATTGGCTGATGATATAGAAGTAATTGTCTGCAGTTGGGTGTTAGCAAGTAAATATAAATTTAAGTAACGGGGGTAGATTGGTAGGTAAGGATCATACGGTCTCCTGCTAGTCTCTGCATGAACCTTCGTATAGCCAATTGTATATTAAAATGTGACTGGAGACTGGAGAAATTAATTTTCTGCGGCAATGTAAAAAATAAAGGTTAGATTGGTAGCTAGAAGAACCTGATTGACTGGTGAGACTGGTTGCTATCACGTGGCCATTAGTGAACTCTTTTTTTATCATGGCTCTATTCTACCTTATCCCCAGGACCCCAATCCTCGAGATTCGCTGAAGGATAAAAAAATGAAAAAAGGAAAAATAATTCTTATTTTGGTCATTCAATCGGGCAGACGGGCACCCTGTAGTTTGTCTTTACTTTAACGCAACTCTTATCCTTAGGAAGTATTTGGCAACATAGGATCAAGAGTGAAGAATTAAAATCTTAAAGGGCATTAAGGAACCGATGTTTAGTTGTCTTAATCTGTAGATAAAAGTTTAAATAAGCTAAAGAAAGAGGAGGTAGATGTGCTTTAAGATTTGAACAGATGATTAAGATCTGAATAAAATAAGACTAAAAGAGGTGATTATAATCCATGCTAAGAAACTATTGTTCGACAGAATTAAGTGGGTAAGAAAGCTAAAAAAGCAGATTAAGTCTTAAGGAAGGTTAATCTCTTGTAATGTTAACAAGTCGAGTATGGGTGTGCTTCAGAGAGAGGGAGAAATCTTTCAATTAAAGGGAAGGAAGAGAAAATATGTTGATTGTCGGATTGCCTACGTTGTCCACCTGCTCCAGAAAAGGAGAAACGGAGAGGGAGCATAGAAGTTACTGTTCGGAGGGGAAAAGATAGGGACTTGGTGTTGAGTTTTGGCAAAATCTGCCACCTCCAATTCGAGATGTAAAAATTACTATTCGGGAGGGAACCCTTGTTTCTCTTTCTCCCCGTCCCTTCCCCTTCCTCTACGGCTATTGGTTCTAGAGCACAGCCTAATAAGAAGAACAAATGTTAAAAAGTTGAAGCGTTTGGTGCCTTACTTTTACTCCACCTCTGATTTCTGAATGTGTTTTAAATTTAATGAATTTTTATTTTTTTTAGAGAAATGTTATGGTACCCCGAGTCATCATACTCGAGCGCGTCCCCCAAATAGTTTAACAGAAAAAACCTTCAATGTTGTCTAACTTCTATTTCCAGCGCTAATATCAAAATATTTAAAGCTATGTTTATAACATTTTACAATGCTACTCGCAATCATGTAAACATATGTCTGAAAGCATTAAAATTCTAAATCTACATAGTTTTAACTCCTAACTATTTTTGTCTTCAAGCCAAAAATAATAATATTCCTTTCAACCACTTTTTTTTTTCTCTGATCATTATAATTTATTTTTCCGATGATTCATGATGAATTTTACAAATCTAAAAATACGAACGTTTTCTATTTGATTTTATCTTTCAAATAAGATCCATGAAGAAATACTTTTGAGTAATTTTAAAGTCATTTATTTTTTTTAAAGTAAAACTTATGAGCAATTCAAATTTTCAAGTTTTTAAATCTCAGTCTACAACCATTAAAATTTTCAAAGCTTTGTACATAAGGTTTATATGCTTTGTAAATGCAGTGTTATTGTTAAGGTTTATATGTTTTTTGTTGAGGTTTTAATTCTTTGTACATTAGGTTATATGCTTTGTAAATTAGCTTTGTAAATGCAGTGTTATTGTTGAGCTTTATATGCTTTGAAATGTGTTGAGTATTTTTGATATACGAAATTGTGTTAGATTTATACTCTTTTTGCCTTTGAATTTATTATCATTAATACTCAAAGAAAGGTTTGTTGCAAGCGCACAACCTATCAATGTAGTACTTAGGGTGTCGAACCACAGAGAGTATGGTTAAAAACTAGGCTTAAACTTAATTAATTAATTTTAGATTATTAAAAGAAGGTAAAGAAAATGGGGGGTTTGTTCTAAAAATCCTAAAGGTTGGGTTCAATATCCGAAAAGAGGATGTTTCAAACAATAAAAGTAAAGTAAAAAAGAAAATAAAACTTTAGGTTGCTTTCAAATTAAGGAGATCTAGGGGTATTCGGTTTACAATTTCTTGCTAATTCTATCAATTCGGTATTTGTTTAAATTCATATATGACTTGATGAGGTTTCTAACCTAATATGTCATTAAGGGTCACTTTTGTGAATTAATAACGTGCCTAAGTAATTCGGACTTCACAGTTACGTCTTTCATCCTAGCTACCTAGACCATTGATAAGCATAAATTATATACACATTTGATCTAGATTTTATCATGAAATAACACCAATTATCTTGTATTTATAATATAAAGTGATTAAAATACACCTAGAATCAAGTTATTGCGGTTATTTGGCTTTCAATGCAGGAAATGATGCAAAATAGCAAAAATACCCCCCAGTGCGGATCAGCAACCCGCACTACGGATCAACCCAGCCGCACTCACTGCGCAGAGGAAAAGTCCGAGCCTAGTGCGGACGCACTGAGGCCATTGCGGATGCGTCCAGCCGCACTCGATACTTGGTCGATTTCAGAAAAGCACAGAATCCTTCCGCAGTGCGGGTCATCCATCCGCAGTGGAACCCGCACCCAGAGAAATTTGCAGAAGTTAAATAAGGAAACTTGTCCCAGTGCAGATGAAGCCACCCGCAGTGCGGGTCATCCATCCGCACTGGACCCGCAGAAAGCCAATAACTGCCCGGTTTGACATTTTTTCTATTTTTGGCGCTTTGTGGACACGTTTTTACTGCCAGAAGTACACATGCTTGCCGGGGAAGCAATGTAAACAGAGCACCCACTAACCCCACCTTCTAGCTTCTAAATCGGGCATAATCATTGGCTATAAAAGATAGAGTTCTTCCCCATTCAAGGAGATATCATCACACCACACATCAACCAACACACCATCATTCTCTCTCTTCACAACACACTTAGCGATAAATTCTGGAGTAAGGAAAGCTTTCAAGCGAGGAGAAGAAGGATTTTCGGAGCAAGATTCAGCAAGATAGAGGGCTTTGATTTATCAAAGGGTGTAATCATTTCTTTTATTTTATTTATTCTTACTTTGCCAATTTTTGTAATGGATCTCTCCAAGAGTGAGCAGTTCTCTCTCTAGGGGTTTAGGTCATCATGCATGAACTTGTTTAATTCTATTCTATTTGGTTATTTGCTTTTATTATGATTGTTTTATGGGATTTGATTGTTAATTTCTGTGATTTAATAATTTGTGTTAATTACATAGTTAGTACTTGAATTGTAGTTATCCCGCTTAGGATTCGAAAGAACCAAAGTAGATTAGGATCATATAGGATAGTGCCAAATTATGAATGCAAATATCCTAGGTTTTGATTAAGATTCTAACCAATTTAATCTAAGCCGGAACTACAGAAATTAAGGTTAGGGACTTGGTAAAGGACCTAACCGTGAAGTCAAACCCTAATTAGGACACCTAGATTGATTAAGTATTGATATGTATTTTGTGTGAACGTGATTGTTAAATATCCCTTTAGGATGGTGACAGCCCTAAAACTCGAGGAAAATTAACCCAACCCACCAAAATACTTGTATCAATAATTAATTGAAATAGGCTAACATATTAGGTTAGAAACCTCGTCAAATCATACATGAATTCAAGCAAATACCGAATAAGATAGAATTAGCAAGGGATTGTAGACCAAAGACCCCTAGATCTTCTCAACTTGAAAACAAACCAATATTTCTTTCTTTCATTTCATTTACATCGATTGTTTACTATTCCTTATTTTCGGGTATTGAACCCAACCTTTAGGATTACTTAAACAAACCCCCCCTTATTCTACTTTATTGCACTTTACTTTGTTATTATTTACTGAAATTAATTATTTAGGGTTTAAAACTAAGAATTTTCCATACTCTCTGTGGATCGATACCTGAAATACTACTTTGATATAATTGTGCACTTGCAATTTGACTCAAAAGTATTAAAGGTTAAAAAGTACAGCTTGCTGTACTGAAACTTTGTACTATACTTTTTGGTGCATCAACCATAAGCTCTTGTTAGTCTCTCATCTCCTCGAATATGGGTACTTCACAGTTACGTCCTTCATACCAATATCCGATTCAATTTGAGATGTCATAATTAGGGTTTGACTTCACAGTTACGTCCTTCACCAAGTCCCTAACCCTAATTTCTGTAGTTCCGGCTTAGATTACAAATTGGTTAGATCATAATCCAAGCATAAGGTATTTGCATTCATAATTTGGTACTCTTCTCTCGTCCTAACTACTTTGGTTCTTTCGAATTCAAAGCGGAACTACATCGATTTTAAGTACTAATTATATAATTAACACAAATGATAAATCTCAGAAATTAACATCAAATTTCATAAAACAATCATAATAAAAACAAATAATCGAATAAAATTAAATTAAACAAGTTCATGCATTGATCTAAACCCCCTAGAAAGAGATCTACTCTCTCTTGGAGAGATTCATTACAAAAGTTGACAAAAATAAGAAGTAATGAAATAAAGAAATAGTTACACTCTTTATTGAATCAAGAACCTCAATCTTGCCGAAATCTTGCTTGGATCTTCTTCTCCTTCCTAGAAAAGCTTCAGGGACTTCAAGAAATTTTGTCGGTTTATCGCTATATTGTATGAAAATTGGCATACACCAAGGGGTGAGAGAGAGAGAGAGTTGTTCCTTGACTGAAAAATGAAACCCCCCCCCCTTATATAGCAAAAGACTATGCCCAATTTAGAGGCTAGAAGGTGGGGTTAGTGGGTGCTATCTTTGTCTTATGTCCCTGGACTGATGTGTCCAAATTTAGCTGTTAAAATGTGTCCCTAGCTCGCTAAAAATAGAAACCGTGTTGAAAATGTGTAATTCTGGCTGTCTGCGGGTCCAGTACGTCTGCACTCTGCATGAGTGCGGGTGCTCCGGTCGCACTGGCTCTAAACCTTTCTTTTTAACTCTGAAAATATTTATGAAAAATTGACTAAGTGTTGAGTGCCGGTGGTTGGGCCGCACTGACACCCAGTGCGTCCGCACTCTGCGAGTGGATGACCCACACTGATGAATTTTTTGTGCTGTTCTGAAGTTCCTGAAATTGGCTTAAGTACTGAGTGCGGGTGGATGACCCACACTGGAGGTGAGTGCGTCCGCATTAGGCTCGGACTTTTTCCTGTGAAGTGCTCAGATGCTGAAAATTCATCTAAGTGCTGAGTGCATCCGTACTGGATCCCAAATTTCTTTTTTTAGTTTCTCAGGTTGTAGATCTTCTCGCTAACTTTCTGAAAAGTGGTCATACGCCCAAAACGGAGTTACGAGTCAAAATCTATGGCCGTTTTAAGTTCAGCCTCCATTTCTGCATTCTGCTACAGTGCGTCCTCACTGGCTGCTGACTGCGGGTGATCCATCCGCACTAGAAGTATTTTTCTTCATTTTCTGCACTGTAAAGTCAAACAAACATAGTAACTTGATTCTAGGTGTATTCTATTCACTTTATATTCAAAATACAAGATATTTGGCGTTATTTTATGATGAAAACTAGATCGAATATGTATATAATTTATGCTTATCAAAATGTTATTGTTAAGGTTTTAATTCTTTGCACATGAGGTTTATATGTTTTATTCTAGAGATTTAAAGTGTTATTAATGAGGTTTATATGCTTGTACATGAGGTTTATATGCTTGTAAACAGAGGTTCAAATTATTTTGAAGCAAAATTAAAAAAAAAAAACTGAAAATCACAAAGATTTAAAGTAGTAAAAAAAATTACAACACAATATAACTCGAAAGTTATTCTTCATGGATCCTATTTGAAAGAGAAAATCAGATAAAAAACATTCATATTTTAAGATTCGCAAAATTCATCACGGTTCGTCAAGAAAATGGATGAGAATATCAGAGGAAAAAAAATAGATGAAAGAAATCTTTCTGTTTTTAGTTTGAAAATAAAAATAGTTACAAGTTAAAACTATGCATATTTAGAATTTTAATCCTTGCATACATATTTAAATGCTTGCAAGTAGTATTGTAAAATGTTATAAACAGAATTTTAAATATTTGAATATTAGTGCTGAAAATCAAAGTTAGATAATATTAGATGTTTATTTAGTTAAACTACTTAAGATATACGCTCAAAATTTTGTTTGAGATACAAATATCAGGCTCCATTTTTTTATTCGTTACAATAGAGTACTTCGAAACACTCAAACTCATCACTACTTTAAACACACCCTAAACTTTCAGCATCGATTCTATTGTACCCTTCTGTTTAGCTGGTTTGATTAAGAATTTAAAAGATGCTAACTTTCTGCAAATAACATGACATTCACAGTCACTGTCTCACAGAGTTCTCGAGTGATTTTCAGGCTCTCCATTAGCAAAGTTAACCGAATGAAAAAACACAATTCATTGGTTCATCTGGATGGGTGAAAAATAGTCACTAATTCAAATTAGCACTATTTCGAACTAACTTCATTACTATTATTTTAATGACTGCCAACTTCAACCTGATTGTACGTACCAAACGAAGCCCGATGACTTCTCAAAGATCAAACAGAACCAGGGAATACCAAGAAACTCCGTTCTTTTTAAAATACACGTTACAAATATTAATGCAGAGAGGATACGAATTCGGTAGATATACAACTCGTTCTTTTAACCATCCGCGTTCTCCTTTGTCAGGAAACTAGCATGAATCGTAGAGACATTAACACTGAGATATCTCTGGAGGCAAAAGGCGCCAAGAAAAGCATTTATGCATTTTCTACTGGTCAACAAATGAGAATGCAAACTCTCCGCAAAATACTTCTCTGAAGAAAAAAATTAAGACTACAAAATTTAGACCAAAAAGTTGTATCGGCCAAAATATAAAGCAAAATAAATACAAAATGGGAAAGGAGAAAGGAAGATGACAAAATTTTAGAGGAAGATCCCTGCCTCATTTCCAAGCCTTTCTACCAGTGAATTGCTTGCCAGCATGCCTCTGTTTCTTTATTCTTTGTTGTCTAGATTTTGATGCCTTAGCGTTACGTGCAGCCGAAGGCATTACCTTCTTGTGTTCTTTCTGTTTATTACTCAGCCCAGCAACCTGCACGTGCCAATTTGACAAAAGTCAGTTAATATGTAATTCCATCAGGACCATCACAAACGGTGTTATAGATGACACAAAATGACATATAATGACATAGATGCATGCAAGTTTAAAATCACTAACAAAAACAAAAGCTGCACACGATTTTAACGGAAAAAATAGGGGCTAAAACCAGTCCGTTGTATTTTCTTGGCCAGCAGCACTGGACAACTATATGCTGTGCAAAAATCATGACAAAAACATATTACCAACAGTTCCTAAAACAAATGATATTAGAATGAAGATTTGCACCTTTTTATGTTTGAGCTTAGTGCGTGCTTGGTATGGTAGTCTCTCCTCCCTCATACTTCTTACATGCTCCAGCCTTTCTTCTTTCGTCAATTTCCTTCTTACGTGTGCCTAAACCAAATTCGAGACAAACAAATACATGTAAATAATTCGAGACAAACAAACAAATACATGTAAATAAATGATATTAATGACTAAGCACATGCGAGGTACTTCTGAGGGTTAGTGGATCTAGAGAGAGAGAGAGATAAGGGAGGACCTCAAGTTTAGCCGGATCAAATGGCTTGTCAGAAGTCATACTTCTAATTCCATGTTGCACCATAGCTTCTTTTGCTTGATTCTTAGCCTAATAAAAGTCACCAAAAATACAATTACAAGAGAATTAGTTTCCTTTTTATGTTTCCAAACGACCTCAAAATATTTACAGTTTTACACAATAAATAAACAAGGGCAGATCAATTGACAATGGACTAGTTTTAGTCTTGACAGTTGATTCTTAGCCTAATAAAAGTCACCAAAAATACAATTACAAGAGAATTAGTTTCCTTTTTATGTTTCCAAACGACCTCAAAATATTTACAGTTTTACACAATAAATAAACGATGGCAGATCAATTGACAATGGACTAGTTTTAGTCTTGACAGTTGACAACAATAAAAAATATCTTATATTTTGAAATTTGGCAAGTGAAATGTATCTAAACTTTATACCTATCTTATACAAAATAATTATGAAATTTAATTCAAGTTTTACCCTTCATCAAATGACATGAAATTTGTAACAGTCCATATGTAATGGCATTTGATGAAACATCAAATGATATTGAAGTTGCATGAAAATTGATACACAACAGATCTGTAAGCAAAACAACATGTCTATATATTTTTTTCTAATTTTTAAAATTCCTTTAACATGATTTGAAATGTGTTGTCAAGATAAATGTTATCAATGAATCCGAACCATAAACAAATACCTTAATTTCCTTGATGCGCTTGAAATCCTCATTAGAGAGGATAGTGTCGGCTTCCTCTAACACTTCTGATTTAGCCATTACCATTTTTTTCAAGGCTCTTAGACTTGCATCAGCTGCATTTACTTTTCCTATGTATTCATCAAGCTTCCTCTTCTCTCCTCTGCCACTTCCCGCATTCTCGTCTGGATCATGACCACCCTCATCATCATCCTCATCCTCATAATCATCATCCGATGGGTCATCATCATCACCCCCACTACTTACAAGATCATCATCGGAAGCATCATGCTCATTTTCTTCGTCTTCCCTTTCTCCTTCTGATGGAGCATTTGCCACATCACCTTTGTCGTGGTCGTCAACACTAGACCCATCATCATCATCATCTTCAGAGACATTGGCTTCTAGCAGCAACTCCATACCAGGTACATCTGAATCAACTGTGACCTCCCCGTAGGCTTTTGGTCGGGCATTTGGGTTAGTCGGTCGGCCACGGTCTTTCTTCACCAATAAGGAAGGGCATATCTGTAAAATAAAAGAGGTAACAAAACTTATTTTGCAAGAAAAATTATATGAATGAATGTAAAGAAGAAGGTAATAAAGACCTCTCGAAATAAAGTGATCAATGAACGAGCAGCAATGGAGACACCCTTGTTGCGTATCTTCTTGTAAAGAACTAGGTCTTGCAACAAATCTTCATTCATCAACTGCAAATAAAGTAACAAGAGAATGATAATTAGTCTACTTAGAGAACCAAACAAAAAGGAATGCTGGTGCCAAATAAAGGACAACAGTGAATCAGAAATTAAAATATGAGGAGAAAACTCACCAGAGGCATCCGCAAACAAATCTCTCTAATAGTGTTCAAGCCCACTGTAATTGCCTAAAATTTAAAATGTTGAAAAAAATTGTTATCCTTATATTTTTCTATTTGTATTCCTAGAACAATTCAGGACAGTTTGAAGAAGAGCACCACCTCAGGGGTAGCACGGTCATTCACAAAGTTATTTACTATCTTTTTGAACAGAGGCTCCACAGCATCTGGCGGTACCTGTACAGACATGTTCAAGTTGCATGAGTTGTTTATACCTTCTCCAACTGCTTGATATTAACTAATAGATCACATCACTCGAGGATAGAAACCTTGGAGCACTGTAGGGTACCAATCACTTAGAATTGCAAATCATTTGTGTAAATATTAAAATTTATAACAATTTTATGGACCACAGCTTATATTTTATATTGAGGAGGGGGGCAGGGGGGATGAGGAAGAAACCATGTCATGACAGGCCTGAACAATAGCAGCGAGCAAAATCGTCACATCCCGCTGATGAGGCTACAATACAGAAGAAATTAAGTAACATCAGCAGGAATAACAGACAGGAAAGATATATCTTGTCTATGAATACAATTATATATGTAAACTCACTTGAGCATAATTTGCCAAATTATCATACAGCTCTAACAATAGAAGACGGTGCAAAGCCACTGTCCGGCAAATAACTCTCAGCCTCATGATTTTCACCTAAAGAAACAATATTATACAAGAGGATAAGATACAGTGCAGACCATAGAAGCTCAGCTAGGCAACAACACAATTTGGTTCAACCATTTTATCATCAAAATCTATGGTTAACATGGAGTTTGAAAAAGATCAAGAACAAGAGATAACCTCAAAGCGCTCGGTATTTTTCTTATCACTTGCATGATGAGACAATAGCTTCTCAGCAAAACCCTTTGAGAAAAGATACCAACCATTAATATACAAATAAAATGATGAAGATGCATTTACTAGATTTCATTGGATCATACAACACCACGATTCACATCAACATCATCTACCAGTTTCCACTAACAGAAGACGATTCCAAACAAGAAGTTTCATTACAGATGTAATTTTGCACTTAGCTTCTGTTATTCAAAAATGGAATCAACATATAACCAAGGTATCACAACGGTAAAAAAAGGACCAACCTGGGGATCTTTCAGGTATGTTAGCGGAGAATAGTAATTAGACCCGGTATTCTCAGCTATGCGCTGATGCCTTTTCATGCTACGCATAACACGCTTCAATTTTGCTTTCTTCTTTTTCTTACTTGCAGTTGTACCCTTCTTGTTAGCCTGATACAGAAAGAAAAGAGAAATGTCATACAGTCAAAGACCACTTAATAATGTCAAGCTATGCAATTTTGTTAAGACAAATAATGACAAGAAAAAGAATCTCATAAACCACATAACTTGTAATAGTAGATGAAGAAATTACATTATAGAGGATTCAAGAAATGGAAATGCAAATAGTTTTGTTTCAACACCAACTGGAGAGAGAGAGAGAGAGAAAGAACCTTGTAAACATCCTCTTTACTGAGAAGAACAACAGGCTTTTCAATTTCTTCATCATCGCTACTAGAGGCATCACTCGTATCTTCCTCTTCGACATTCTCATATCCAAGAAGAAATGAAAGTGCTGCAACCATTATCCTAATGTACATCCAAAAGCATGTAATTAGAAATGACGCAGGGGGGAGGGAGAATAATTCCCAATTTTACACTGTCCTGACAAACATATCAACAGTATTAGCATTTAGGCTGACATGAGGTCAAATCCCTTGTCTCAGATTTATTCATTGCTGGCTCAAATCCCAATTTTGTAGGCTTTTTTGGGTGCTATGAATTCATGTTTGGCCAGGTTTTGAAATAACCTCAGTTCTGGTTATGTAGACATCTCGTGAATTGAAATGTTGACTTCTACACAATTTTTGGGTCTTAATGCTTAAATTGCAGCAGGTCTTTATATATGTTACTTCTACCAGCTCTAAATATAGCACAATAACTAAATCATTTATAGTAAGAAGAACAAATACCTAGAAGAAGAGTGAAAACAAGCATAGCAAATAGCATTGGCAGTTCTC
>CAXKVR010000557.1:0-49857 GCA_964058845.1 Carex sylvatica
CTCTCTCCTGATGCCGATTCGATAGCCAATTGTGCACGATCATGGCCCTTGTAAATGTACTTGAAAAGGTATTTGACCGCTTGAATGCTCGAACAAACCTCAACATTGATATGACAATTATACCGCGCAAGTAGCTGTGGGTTATAAGGAACAACCCATCTGTTATCCAACTCTGACCCACGAACTCTTACTCTCCGTCCATTGTTTCTTCTCCGATATACAGGATATGAGTCTTTCCCTAAGTTTGTCAATTAAAAAAAATGAAGAAGAGAAGGATATGTTAGTCAAGGCATTACAATATGAATCTCAAGTCTTTCCCTAAGTGTGTAAGTGGTCTGATATTTGCGCAAATAACAAGAAATTTTTTATTGAAATATACCAGTAACGCACATTCAGGTTGACCATGCTGATAAATACCAGGAACAAAACAAAAAGATCTTGTTTCAAAATTGGCAGAAAGACTACCTTGAATGGTGACCTCTGAGAATTGTTTTGGAAATGAAAATCTGCACCCCCCTCTTTTCATGCAAGGACATCCGGGTCGTAAGGCACCACAAGGTCCATGCAGCATGTGCTTGACGACCAAATTGTACAAATCACGATACTTGTGAGGGTCGGGAATTTCAGCAGACACAAACTTGTCGTACATGTCCGGATTCGTGAGCTTATACCTGGGGTTCAATATAATAAGGAAGTGTGCATGAGGCAGTCCTCTCTTCTGAAATTCAATCACATGCACACGTGATGCAACAACTCCAAAAAAATTCTTCTTATAAAGCCGGTCTCTCAAATCTTCAAGTTTTGAATGGAATATGCGGGCTAATAGATCGGGTCTATCTTGCACATGCTGCCCTGGGGATAATTCTCTGCGTATTTCCTCCCAATCTGGATTGCATGTCATGGTCAGAAAAATATCAGGGTGCCCAAACCGTGTAACCAATGCCATGGCATCCATGAACCGACGCCTCATATCTCTTGGACCACCTATGAAAGATGATGGCAGAACTACTCTCTGGCCAATCATGCGAGCTCTGCCTTCGCCTGCAGTTACACTATCGACGATACCTTGAAATATTTCCGCTCTAAATTGTTGTTGCTGTTTAAGGCACCAGTCCAATCGTGAAGTTTCAATTTTTACGTACATGTCTACAGCATATTGTTGTAGCAACCTACCGCCCAGTAGCAACACATTCTGCCCACTTCGTATCTGGAGTTTGTAGCAGTAATATTCTCTTGCTGAAACCTTTTTCCTACCTCTTCTTCCAGTGATCCCTGCATTGATGAATACAATATAAAAAATAAAGTTAGATGATAATTTTTCAGGTCAATTCCAAAATGAAGAAGTTATGCCAAAAATAAATTACAGTACGCATCAGCGAATTCCAGAATCGTGATAGCTAATTACCTTGCTCAGCCTCATCACCAGCATCTTCATCTGTAATAGACGCCATAGAGACACCCACTCTCGGAATCTTTGGATGCCAACCTACTTCACCCTTTGGGAATAATAATGGATATGCTAATGGATCATAGCATCCAAAATGGTAATTCACGATTCTGGATCGAAATGACCTCCCAAATACAACAATGCTTCTTCTAAATGCAGTGTTATCACCATTGCCCTCAACCCAAACCGCAGCCACTTGTGATGTTGTTGGTATATTGTAGACACGCTGATCAAGATCTGCGGAGGCATTTAGCGTTATTCCAGAAGTGTCAAGTGTGCGCAACTCTCCAAGGCTCCTAAAGACTCTGCTATATGGATTAGCAGAAAGAATTATCATTAGCTTTGCTACTATCTCCTTATCAAGGCTTGGCATCCTTTGCAGTCGATGATCTAACTCGGATTCCGTGTCGAAGAAATAAAGTTGCAGATACTCTGGTAGCCTTCCTTCTCTCGGCACCAATTGATCAATGAAGTGATATATCTGTCCATGAACACGAAAGTTATACACTCCCCCGCAATTTGAATTCTCATTGGTCACACCGACACCACGGTTGGTATTTTTCTTTCGCTTTGCATCCTTTACTCCAAATGATGTGAATGAGAAATGGGTATTGTAGGACCTTATGTGATGTCTAAACTCAACACCAATCTTTTCATTAGTGGTGAACAAATAATAAAGTGCATCCGGCACACTGGAGCTTGCTAGTTGGGTTTTCCCATTCATGCAACAGAATGTAGGGATTTCGTACTGGAACTTTTTGGCCCCACAAAACATGCAGTAGGTTGGTTCTTTGAGTAAACTTTGCGTGGAGGGCAGGTCTTGACATACAAAATCAAGAAGGTTGGATGTATATTAGCATAATGATCTGAATTATCATATGATGATGTTGGTATAAACGCTGATGTAATAACTAAAACTATTCTCTAAATGCAGAAATGTAATTTTGGATCAACCATTAACACATCACAGTACAGTTGGTATAAACGCTGATGTTAAAAAAAATGGTATAAAGGACACTAATAGTTACGTGCTATGCATAACACTTGAATGCAATTAGTAATGGCCATGTTAAAAAAATAACCAGGTTATTTCTGATGTTACTATCTTTAAGTGCAAATCAAATTGGAGAATACAAAACCAGACAAGAGGAAGCTCAACTTCGTTTTATTAAAATATATCATGATGGGATAACAATCGTACCTTCACATCGATCAGTGATGACAGGCTCAACAAATTCTTCACACCAATCCAGTATGTTGATTTCCTCTATATTTTTCAGATTCTTTTTTGTTAGTAAGAATAATACTATAAATTACTAATTATTGTAAAACAATGTTATGGAATGCTATAAACATATACCTTCAGTAATATTATCAAATTCATTTGTAGTGTCACTTTGTTGTATGAGCACAGGTGGTTGGTTATTGGCTCTGCTGTATACCCTCTTACGACATGTTTGTACACCTACAAGGAAATCCAACTCAATATAAATTTTGATAAGTATACCCTCTTACGGCATTGTTAGTAAGAATAATACTATAAATTAATAATTCTTGTAAAATAATGTTATGGAATGCTATAAACATATACCTTCAGTAATATTATCAAATTCATTTGTACTGTCATTTTGTTGTATGAGCACAGGTGGTTGGTTCTTGGCTATGCTATATACCCTCTTACGGCATGTTTGTACACCTACAAAGATATCCAACTCAATATAAATTTTCATAAAATAAATGAACTTTCAATTGTTTTAACAATTGAAAAAAAAATCACAGGACCATGTGACGACCTACAAGCACGATCAGGATCAATTACTGAAGCTCCATCAAAACGCACGCTTAGTGGAGTACTTGCACTTGCTTGATTTCTGCTAAGTCCAGTAGCCTCATAGGATGTTGTGCTTCTGTTATTGGTCATTGGCAGTGATGTCTGTGAATTTGTAGGAATACTTGATGTTGCAATTGCACTTTGTATGGGAGAATTGCTACTCTGCCCTGTTTGCTGCTGCTTATTTGCGCGATTGTTCAGTAGAAGAGCTTGTTTCTTTTCCTGACTCATTTCTTGATATGTTCTATTGAAGTACTTTCTCTTTTGTTCCAATCGTTTATCTGTGAGAGTGTAAAAAGAATGATGTTAGAAATTCAGGTGAATTAGCAATTGATCAAATTGCTTCTGTTTCAAATCGTGTAGATTGAGTTATTGCTGTTGAAAAACCTGATGATGTCGATTCTGTTGCATCTGAATATGTTTGTCGATTGTTCAGTGGTGGTTGATTTTCCTTTCCATGGTGATGCCTCTCCATTGCAACTGGCGTGGAAGTGGGAGGAGGCAAGAGGATCCACTCGGGTTGGTTGCTAATCCAATACACACGAATTTCACTTGTGAAAGTACCTGCATCATTTAATGTGCGTTGATTGCTATCAGTTTTAGTTCAGAAGATCTACTCTATGCTGTCAATGGGCAGGATGTGGGTTGTGTAAAGGTGTTTTGGTATATACCTATACCCACCCATTAAGAATTTGCTTAGCTATACCATACCTTTGTTAAGAATTGACTTTACAAGTAATTGTTAAGTGGTTAGTTTTAGAATTGGGATATTGGAACCAGTGAATTGACTTTACAAGTAACTGTTAAGTGGTTAGTTTTAGAATTGCGATATTGGAACCAGTGATAGAGATTATTGAAGTCCTATTCACTCTTTGGGTGGTAACTGGTAAGTCTTATCATACAGTGGCAATTTCTACTTTACCTTTTCAATCATAGGCTGATATAGAGTTGCAAAGCACGAAATTGCAATTACTATCGTCTAAATTGGCCAATCTAAGGTGCTTGGAGCAGCGACACTTGTTACTCGAGAGGAGACATAATTGAAACTTGAAAGGCAATAAAACTGAAGAAATAAATCGTACCAGTTAATAAACTCAGAAACTCAGAAACTCAGAAACTCAGAAAATTTACCAGAAACTGGGTTCTATTGCTGGTACCAATATCGTCCCCAAATTTACCAGAAACTCAGAAAATCACCAAATCACGAAACCAGAACCAGAATCAAACTGGGTTCTATTGCTGGTACCAATATCGTCCCCAAATTTACCAGAAACTCAGAAAATCACCAAATCACGAAACCAGGACCAGAATCGTTGGCTGATCATTTACCAGAAACTCAGAAAATCACCAAATCACGAAACCAGAACCAGAATCGTTGGCTGATCGATGCCAGTACCAATTTACAACAACTCATATAAATAGAGAGAGAGAGAGAGCACCTGAGCGAGAAGAGCTTAGAGAAAGAGCATCTGTCGCCTCCTCCGATTTTTGTTCTGGCGCGGTCTCTGACTTGAATTTCTTCCGATCAGAGAAAAAGGGGAAGACGCAGCGGGAAGGGGGAGAAAGGTTGGCTCCAATTCTCTCCGCACGCAATCGCTCCACGCGAGGAAGCTTTCTCCTCTCTGATTCGACGAAGAGTGCGAAAATCCCTCTTTCTCCTCCCCTCTCGTAATCTCTCTTTCTCCTCTCTGAGTCGACGAAGAGAAGACTGAAGAAGTGCGAAGGGATTTGACGGAAGCGGTTCTCATTATTGATCATATGTGGCGCGATTTTGATGGAAGCGATTATAAGAAAACAAATTTTAGGATCACATGTGGCGCGCGCAGTGCATACTAACGTGTTGAAGCACATAATTTTAAAAATTTCTCTCTGTGTGATCTCAAAATCCAATGGCTCAGCATCTTTGTGAAAATAGAGTGTAAATCAGGACCCTTGGAGGATCTAGACTTTAAGCTCCTTAGTAAGGAGGGGAGATATCAGATAAATATGAATACAGATTCGTATTAAATTGAATAATTATTAAAATAATATAAAAAATATTAAAATTTATAATATTAATCTAATTATAATGGTGAATAACATAAATATTTCATGGTATATATTAAAATATATGATATATATCTATTATTTAGAAGCAGATAACTGAAACGTAAAATCATATTAATATCTTTATCTATACGAATATTTAAATATTAAATATCTACGTATAAATTTTCGAATACATATCGAATACGGATCAGATATTATTCACACCGTTTCACCCGTAATGCAAAGATGTTATACTCGGATCTTTTGCAAAAGTGAGCAACTGAAATTGACCCGAACCCGGTCTGAACCAAAGCCGAGTCGGCGCTTGGCTGATGCGCTGCTCCCGGTTACGTACCAAATACCAATCCACATCTCCAGCTCCTTGCTTCGACCGCCGGAAAGCGCACGATTAGTTCAGAAGAGGTTTTATTTTATTCGCAGTTAATTGAAAGGTTTGCTACAGCTATTAGATCACCACTACAAACCAATTATTTTCGAGAAGAAGTAAAGGGAGGAAGAGAGGTGCAGAGATGGGGAATATGTTCACGAAGAAAGTAAAGATCACGGAGGTTGATCGTGCGATTCTTACGCTCAGGACGCAGCGCCGAAAGCTAGGCGAATACCAGCAACAGGTGATTTTGATCGATTCGCTTTTACATCCTTCTGATTTAGTTTAAATTGTAGAACTTTAAAGGAAAGGAATATTGCTAGTTTGAACAGTCTTTGTTGACAATCTTAATTGTCGATGCTGACTTACTAGAAATCTAATGTAATTGCATAACAATCGTGCCTTTTTAACAATAAAAAAAAAAAAAAAAAAATGCTTTTTTCAAGTTGGAAGTGCTTTAGTGAATGTTAATCTGTAAGATTTCAGTGGTAACCTTTATATTGATCTAAATTGTAGTATTTCTTTCTTAAATGCAACTGTCAAAAGATATATTTCATCCTTTGGTGGATCCCTACCAAATTTTACACAATTACATATGTTGATTTTGTCTATATTTCGTTGTGTAGCTTGAAAAAGTTATTGAGGCTGAAGTAAAAGCAGCAAAGGACTTAATTGCGCAAAAGAGAAAAGACAGGGCTTTGATTGCACTAAAAAAGAAAAAAGTTCAAGAAGAGCTACTTAAGAATGTTGATGGATGGCTAATAAATGTTGAGCAACAGGTATCATTGAAACATTTTTGCATTTAGTACTGTGAAATAACAATCTTGAAGTATTATTACACAGTCAGTTGTTTTATCTTTCCTTATAAAGAGAATGTGATTGACAAAATGAACCACCAGACAATTTTGTTCGTGCATTAGAGTTTACTTTCTGTTAAACCTATTGGAAAATGAGCAAATGGTCAGAAGTTGTATGCAGAGATCAATTAGACTTAGCCAGTGGTAATCTGAGCGCTAATGTAAGTTCTAGGGTATTTCAATATATTTATTCGACATTATATTGCAATTCCTTCTGGATGGTCTTAATAATATCAGACATATATAAGCAATAATCAGGAGCAAAGCTTAAACTGAGTATCAAAGAATCAATAACCACTTCACTGTTCCGAACTAAGTTGTACATACTTGGTTCGTTACCGACTGCAATCATGACCAAGTGTTACTATCATTTTTGTGATTAGTTTTTTTTTTTTTCGTGTTCAGTTGGCAGATATTGAGTTGGCTAGTAAACAAAAAGCTGTATTTGATAGCTTAAAGGCCGGAAGTAGTGCAATTAAATCGATACAAAGTGAGATTAACATTGATGATGTTCAGAAGTTGATGGATGATACTGCAGATGCCAAGGCCTATCAGGAGGTTATCTTGTCGTTTTATTTAATTTTGTTCATTTACTCTCAATATACATTGTTCATTCCCTCTTTATTGATCTTATATGGCTCCTCATTTTTTTTTTTTTTTAAATGGCTCCTCATAATCATCTCTTGAATGAATATTCTGGGGCTCAATTGAACTGAAGAGGACTTAGGTAACAAATTGAGCAAAAGTGTGGAAGTTTAGGGGCTATTTTCTTGACTTTATTTCTATCAATGTGAAAATTCGGTTCTTTCTTTTTATTTGTACTTTCCTCACTTTGGTCTTGTCCATGCTTGTGATTTTTTTAGAAAATTTCAAACATTTTTTTTAACATGGTAGTTACTCCTTCAAACTGGACTATCATTTACTTTTGCATTAAATCCCCTAAAGACCCCTACTTGATAGAGAATGCTCTTTTCCCAGCCAAGATAAGGAACTTTGTTAAGGGTATTGGAACTTCCTAGGGAGTATTGGGGCTGTATTTGCAGTGAGATTGTACCCTTCTATATTATCATTCTCTTTCAACTGTTCTTTTAACTTTTTCTCCCTACTCTTGTGCATCCACTTTATTTGTAAATCTTTAGTTGATTCTTAATGCAGTAAATCAGTATATCTAATAATAGTGCGATGCTTATTGTCTATTCCCTCATAGAAAGTGCAACTTAGAAAAACCTAGTCTGGAATACTTATGTAAATAGATTCATTCTCTCTATCTATGTTTGTGAATATTTATTGTTATATAAACTATATACTCTAGTATTAATTCAGTTATTTCTTGAATGTAGGAAATTAATGCGGCATTCCAGCTATCTGCTGAAGAAGAACAAGAAGTCATGGATGAATTTGAGAAATTGGAAGAAGAGGTTTGCATGGCCATTTTTCACTCTATATAGATTAGGAAATTTACTCCCTTTGAAATATTTTGATAATAAATTATTTCCTTTTATCTCCAGATGGTGGTGGAAGATTTACCAGAAATACCAGTGGAGCCTGTTATAGTGGAGAAGAAGGACGAGGTATGAAAATAATCCATCTGCTTTTTTTGTTCATCTTCTCATTTTAATATAAAAGAATATTGCTAATCCCATTTAATGCTGAGTTTTTCCTTAATACTTTGTGTTTAGATAAGTGAAGAACCATCGCCAAATGATGAGATTGTACTTCCTGATGTACCCAAAACCCCTGTACAGGTTGCTGGTCAGAGTTCTACCTCTGAAAGAGAAAAAGGTCTCTCTCTCTCTCTCTCTCTCTGTGAGGTTCAGGCACACACAAACTCACACAATCACACTCTTATTAAGTACAAATCCTATACGGAAGTGGGTGCAGAAACAATGGGAAGAAAATGACGGCCTATCTTAACATTACTGTAATTGGGGAAGTCAAGAAGATTACTAAACATCTAAAAGATAAGGGAGCCCTTATTAAAAAAAAAAGTTTCTAAAAGATGTGAAATATATTTGATGCATAATCATAGTGCATTTGGTGTACCATGGATGACAGTTTCAGTCCCCAGCACTAAATTGTATCTGTGTACAATTTGGCTTGAACCATTGTGCAACTTTTAGCTCCTTTTCTTCATTTATCTTCTTTGTTTGAAAACTGAATGTACGGCCAAGTTGGTTGTTTGAGAGCTACATACAGGTCAATCAACTATGAGAAGTTTGGAGAAATTGTCTGTCATTATGTGATTACTGACTAAATTTAGTTCATAAATTTACAGTCTTGGAGGAGCCCCTCCCAGCTTGAAGGGAAAAACTCAAGACGAAAATGGTTTCTCTCCAATTTATCTTGAAACTTTTGTAAATTATGCATGAACAAATCAGATCTCTCCTATACAGTTCTTGGTTCTCTCATGTGATCTACTGTTGCATATTCCATAGAGAATAAAAATTGTCCTGTGCTGTTTCGTTATTTATACATCGTTTATTATTTATTAAGTTTATTTATAATTTCATACCTTTTCTCGTGACTTGTCACTTTTGTGCGTACGAGTGAGATTTGTCAGGAAATTACCGACTGTAAAGCTTGTTTTGGTTTTTCTTAATCATTTCTTGAATGTCTTTTTGTATAGGCATCAAATGCAAGCAATTGATGATTTACATTGTTTTCCTCATAGTACCTTTCGTTCGATTGTAATATTGCATGATTAAAATAAGGCTCCAATTCCATTGGAAATTTTTGTCATTGGAAAAAAATTAAATTGGTATATGCAGTACCGTATTATAATCTTTGTTAATACATCACAGAAACCCTGAACTTCTGTGAGAATCGAAGCATTCTACTAAGAACCAATTACAGATCAATCTGGAGTCTGGATCCAACTCCTTTAGAGGATCAAAATATCCCAAAACTGAGTGAGAAAAATGGCACGATGGAGCCAACTTTGTCATAGAACAGCACAGTTCAACATGTCATGCAAAATATCTAATTACGACACAACATATGATCACGTAAGTAACATATAATTAACATATGATCAGTCCGGAGTCTGGATCCAACTCCTTTAGAGGATCAAAATATCCCAAAACTGAGTGAGAAAAATGGCACGATGGAGCACAGTTCAGCATGTCATGCAAAATATCTAATCACGACACAACATATGATCACGTAAGTTACATGTAATTAACATATAATCAATTCGGAGTCTAGATCCAACTCCTTTAGAGGATCAAAATATTCCAAAACTGAGTGAGAAAAATGGCACGATAGAGCCAACTCTGTCATGGAACAACACAATTCAGCATGTCATGCAAAATATCTAATTACAACACAACATATATGATTACATAAGTTACATATAATTAACATATGATCATGTAAGTTGCATGTAATTAGAATCATTAGATCTTAATCAAATAGTGAATCATGAATAAATTAATTTAAATTATGATCAAATGATCAAGCAAATCACGTAAGTAAAATGCACATTTGCGTGCTGTGATCACCCCTCAACATTTTAGTCACAACATGTGAAAAATTGACTTAATCACGACACAGTATGGAACCAAAATCACAACGTGTTAATCACAACACGACACTTCTTTTCCACTCTACCCACAACCACAACTATTAAGTTCCTGATCGCATCACTTAAGTCCTTCCGGATGAAATTCTTGGAATCGGAAGTTATTGATTAGCATCTCCTGTTCAGCATAACGTACTATATTTCTGAGCTGCTTAGGAAAAATACAAGTACCAAATATATTTCAAGACTTGTAACTACACCAAACAATTCCATGTCACTGTAAGGCAGAGCAAGCATTCCCAACATCATAGGAAAGTGTCAGGATCAACTATTGTCAGCTTATTAGCATAACAGAGATTCCAAAACAATGATTTCAAAGCAAATTGAGAAAAGAAAATTTAGAAAGCAGATGACAAGGAATTTATGCAAGAGATTCATTTTGTTTTGCTTCAGCCAGAAGCTCCTGCCTGACCCTCTTGATTTCCATCTCCCTGTCCAGTCTTTCTTTCTGAAATACAGAATAAAATGGTTAGATTTGAGTTCATAAAATATCACAGAAAATAATGTATCATATTTAAAGCTAACTCTAACAGTACTTGTTGGAGATAAAGATAAACTGTTACATTAGGAGGCAACTAAGCAAAATGAGAGGGATTATTTGTGGGATGTACAATCAGGAGACAAAATACTGATGTTCAGAATAGAGAGAGTATTTTGCAATAGTCTTCTGTTAACACTATATCATATAACCTAATTAGTGGTGGAAAGAGATCAAATTACTGGTAAATAAATGTACACCAAGATTTACAATAGTCTCTTCAGAACAAGGAATAAATGGTAAACAAAATATACATGAGTTAGCGGAACATGTTGAAGAGAATGAATTAAAATAGTATGATTTTACCCCTCCAAAAGATGGAGCAAATATCATATCTCTTCTCTCCCAGCTCTCTTTAAATTCCCAAATCAGGTTCTCTTCTTCCTTGTTCAATAAACGAAAAACAACTCCTCTCAGGATCATGTTGAATGTATTTCTTCTCTCTATTCATATTCCCTACCTTTCTGATCCAAATAAGTATGTGTAATAAAGTAGGGGGAAGGGATAATGAAGAACTCGCATAATCGTGACACTTCTTATTTGCAAGAAATGTCATGTGAAAACTAGTTTAGATACATACAGAATTCTTATTCTCTTGAGGACATGCATAATGTTTTCAATATTTTTATATACTATACATCAAATTCCCCTTTTGACTTTCTATGTTAAGCTTAGACATAATACTTATCATTTCTTTATGTTTATCAATGTTTATAAAATTGAGACACATTGTCCTGGTTCCCTGTGTGAGTTTAGGATACGAAAACAGGGGTATGGTTATGTACTTCTCACTTTGGAGAGTTTCTCGGGAGATAACTGATATTTATCTACATTTTAAGCATGATGTTGTATGATCGAAATCACTTGCTTTGCTCATCCCTTGAAAATGTTAATTGATATTTGTTGTGCCGTGCGAAAGGACAACACAACGTAAATTAGAAAAATAAAATCAAAGCAAGAAAAAGGACGCAAGGATTTATTGGTTTTATTATTAGGCTTTTTTGTTGGGTTCTTCAGCTTCAGAATCATAAACTAGAGTATTACTGCCTTTACTATTGAAAGATTAAAAGAAGCAGATCACAACGTTCAATATAGGCAATATGATTTTTAACAAATTTTACACTATGATAATAAGCTAAGAACACAAAGTCTAGACATCAACACAAAATAACACACTATATTTTCTTAGGGTTATCTTTAACTTTTGAGTAAGCTGATGACTCAACATAATCTAATTAACTTAAAAGATCTGATAGGGCATAACTTTAACCTTGATTATGAACTAACAATTGGATCAATACCAACCCAAATTCAATCCATTTTTACCTGACAGCTAAACCTAACCTACTACTCAACTCAGGATATGACTGAGATCAAACACTATATAATCCAATATTAGGCTGAGGACTTGCTAATCAAAATCTGACACATAGAGGTACTGAGCCACAAATCGAGCTGACTTGGATGTAAATTCCAAATCGGAGCAAAATAAACCCAGTTCCTTTTCAAAAACCTCAACATTTTAGTGTGAGAGACAGAGAGAGAGATACCTTCTCGTCTTGGTGAAGAGCAATCCAGACATGGAGTTTATCCATGGATTGCCAGAAGAGAAACGCGCCGAAGCTCATCCCGAAGAAGGTGGCAACTTTCACCATTGTTTCTTCCCTGCTCTCTCTTGTTTTCCCCTGATTGCAAAATCGAATCTCTTTCACTTCTCCCCTTCCACCTTCCCTAATTTAAGGGAACCTTTTGCATATATGCCCATTGAAACCATTTTATTAGGATCAGTAACCTCCCAGGTACCTGACAAAAAAAAATTGAAATGGACAGCCCAGATTTAATATCAGTCGGAGCCTGTTCGGAATGAGTCCGAATGACAGAAGGGGCAGTATTATTGTACTTTGAGATACGTGTCAGTTAAAGTTTCCAATCTTAGACCGTCCGATTTAATTATACTCAGTAACCTGACGGGATGTGAATTTTCGAAGTCTCTTCGTCCGTGGTGCCGATCGTACAAATGGGCCTCTTAGTTACATTGGATAGTCCATAAATGCTATCTCTATATATATTTATTCAGGCCCATTTGTATCTCAATTCCGGCCCAAAATTATAAGACAACTGGGTCCCTTTCCTAGTCTACCTCAACCCAAATTCAATTCGTTCTAAAATTGTAGGTGTACGGTGCACCGCTTCTTTACCCCAAAAAATAAAATTAAATCAGAAAAATATCAAAACAACTAGAGAGATACTTTAATTTTCTTTCAAGCAATACCTTATGTTGCTCATTGCAAAGTTCTCCCTTTTTTGAAAATAATTAAAGGAGCTTCGGAATTAATTATTTAAATCATAGACCTCTCTTTTAAAAGCAGTAGGATCCATACTTTGCCCTTGATGCTTCTATTACTGCTTCCAAATATCTTTTCTCTTTTTGCTTTTACCTTTTTTTTTTTCCGGCAAAGTTAGGCCGGTGACTTGCTATTTGATTTTGTAAATTAAATTAAAATAAACCACCTATTTGCATCAATTTGGGCCCACCTGTCTTGTGATGATCTGGCCCAACACCCCATTTCTATCCTATAAACATTAAACACAACACAATACAAAAAGGGCAAAACAATCCAAATAAAATTAAAAGCAAGCAGAAACAGAATTGCATTCTACATTTCTACTTTTAAATTTGAAAGATGTAAAAAGCATCTCAAAGCTAAAGAACAATATGCTTTCCTTTTGTTCTGAAAATGATGGCCATAAACAAGTTTGGTTCCATTTCCATTTCCTGTGTGTTGCAATTTGTGTTCAACATAACAATTAAATTCTAAATACATATGAATTTCGTTTTTCTAAGAAAGATGCTAACTCAATCTTTGATAAATATGACTATTAATTTTAAGGCTATATTAAGTCTCTCCAATACAATTAATTTGTTTTCATTATTATTGTGCCAATGAACATGCAATTATTTTAGGTTGGTGTTATAAGTTATTTAATTTAGACATGCCATACCCACTAAATCACCATTAATTATTTAATAAAAAGTTTCTCACATATATACAAATATACAATACCATGTTGGGAAAACTATGGTCAATAAAAAGGCAGGTGGGCAGCACATACGACCCCATACTAATATAAATTATACATGTACCAATGTGCCATCCTAACAAACAAAGTACAACTTTTTGCAAATAGATTTATCCGAAGAATTCAAAAACATTAAGAATTATATGTTATAAGAGTGGCCATCATTTTATATTTAAGCAATATACGGTGCTTACATGGGCGGATAGGAGGGGAGAGGGAAGTTCTCTCTGGATTTTGAGTTTTAGTGGAGATCGGAACGTTTTGATCGACTTTGCCTCTCTTTCTCCTCTCAAATTTTTTTTTGTCCCCTCTGAATATTTAATTTGTAATTCGGGTTAAATTCAAGATTATAATGAATTTTTTTTTTAATTATGATTGATAATTAGAATTATAGGTTAGAGAATCAAATCAGAGTATTGGAAAGTATAAATTAAAATATTATTTTTTATCGAGTACCTAATTAGTTAATGAATTTAAATTTAATTAGCTATTTAAATCTAATTAGATTTTTTTTTGTCTTCCTACAAAAATTTAGGAAAAATTCTGAATCCGTCCTGACTGCTTATTTAGAAAAATAAGCATTACGAAAGAAGATAAGCTGAACGTTGTCAATAGTCAGCGTTTACATAACTTATTATACATTGTCAATGATCGGCATCACATAATGCCCTCTGAATTCCATATATTTGTTTTCCAATTGGTCACTTTTTCTCACAAATCTCAAGTTATGGATTATAATTAACAATTATCTGTGTCTGTCTTAGATTTCAAAATCGTTGACAAATCAGTTCAATGTGTAATTCGAAATATTTCGAAATTTAAAATATTTTGTTTTGGTATTAATCAAGGTTTTAAATAACGATTATCGCGTCATAGCAGAAAAACTAAAAAAAAATTATAGCGAATAGCGTAGCTATAATGAAAGCTATCATACATAGTATTTTTTGTTTAAAAATTATATTTTATATTTCTATTAATTATCAACACTATCTAAAATCTCATAGAGCAATAAGTAATACAAAATTGATCAATGAATTAGAATATTCATATCAAACAAGTACAAAGTCCAAATTACTATTCAAAATATTTCTAATAATATCATAAATTATCTATATTTTTCTATTCAAAGTAATCTAACCATCATGACATAAACTATATATTTTTTCTATTAAAAAAACCATAAGTATCATGTAATAAACTATATATATTTTTCTATTTAAAAGTAAAATCAATTTGGATATTGAAAAAATTGATTTTTATAATTAATTTTCAGTTTGAGCCTTTTATATAAAAGTCTATGTAGCATAGCGTGCACTTTAGCGTGTAGCGCATATAGTGAACCGTTATTACCGCTATAGCGGTCGTAGCAGGAATAACGCACTTTTATCCCATAGCGTAGTGTTTAAGGTCCAAAAATGCTATAACGCCGCTATTGCGTTGCTATAACGCGCTATTTAGAACAATGTTATTAATGAATGTTTGACTAAAGTGTTATACTAAATGCACCACTAATTGCTCAAAATTGAAAACTAATCGTAATTAAAAGTAAATAGATGAGTTTAGAGAAAATTGACACGCGGGATGATAACGGAGTTCGGCAAAACAAAGGCATACGTCTTCGGGGCATCACAACATCTTCTAGGTGCATCTTTCTATACCCAACAAGAAAGGATTACAACTTGTGAACCGGTGAGCCCTTACAAACCAACGAAAAGTCACTCGGCCAACTCAAGAGAGAACGAAGTCTCAAAATTTAGTTTCTCAAGAAAAACACTCAAGATCTCACTCTAACCTAATCTAACTCAAGATTAGTGAAGTGAGTTTGATGTTGTTTGAGAGATATTGAAATTTTAAGCTCAATCAACAATGGAGAAGGTCAAGCTCATAAAAAATTGTTTTTTAGAAAGTTAGGATCGACTGTGTGTCTTTGGAAAAAAAGTCCAAAACCCTATTTATAGAGAGCTCTAAAAAGAGCTGTTTGAGCTAAAACGTTACAACGTTTTGTTCATAATTCAAAATAGGGTTTGTTTTTTTGCGAGATCGATCAAAACGTTATCAATGTTTATAAAACATTACCAATGATTAGACTCTGGTGAAACTTGATCAAAAACATAAATTTTTGAAGCTGGAATTTAATTAAAACGTTACAACGTTTTCAATTCCTTTGTGTTTAATCAAGTTGTTCCTCAGTGTTATTTTACAGATTAAATAGTTATAACGTTTTACAAACGTTACCAATATTTTTATCCTGCTGCAACAACACCAAACTCACTTTACGAAGTTTATAATTTTACAATTTAAATTATTGATAAGTGTCTTCATGATTTCTTCAGTCCAAGCTTTCTATATTGCAATTCTGAATATCTTGAACCTATAAAACTCTAAAATGGAAGAAATTGTAAAATTTAATAATTGTATATTTTGTAAATTAATCAAATAGACGAAAAAAATTATTGCTAGAAACAACATAAAGACATTTTATTCATAGCCTTTTCAGAATTGAGATTGTATTGTTTTGCTGAGGAACGATGAAGAAAAAAAACAGAGAATTCTAATATTTCCTAATAGATATTTTTAGAGAGATAATAGTTTAGCTTTTCAAATTTTCAATATATTTAATTGATTTTAGTTTCAAATTTGCAATGTACGGAAAGAGGTGTTCATGGGTCCGGTTTAATTGGTTTTAAGCTGAACTGAGAGTTTAAATTAAACAATTTGGTTTTCTTTTTTCAGTTAAATGAATTGGTTCAGTTTATCTTTTTAAATTGCTTTAATTGTTTGTTTCCGTTCTATCTTAGAAACTTTTAATATTGGTTAGACCAAACTGACCGAAAAAAAGAATATAATTCTTTTGAGTCTATAAAAAAGTAATTATGAACATTTTCTTTCTCCTTGAACATGAAAGCCACTAAATCCTAATTTAACTATGTAAATAATTCATTTGAACATATAAAAATTTCAAAAAATTAACAGAGAATGTTTATTTATTTTTATATATCTTCTTATTTACTTCGGTTCAATATAACAAAATGAAATTTAGTTAAGTTTGTTTGGTTTGGTTTTAATTCGGTTGATAAGTTTATTTCGGTCGATTTGGTTGTATTTTTGAAAACTAAATAACACTTTAGTTTATCTATTTTATTTTGATTTTAACCGAACCGATGGACATCCTAACACACATAAAATATTGTCTTTTTTATTGGACCAAATGCTAGTTTTTGCAATAGTAATATTATTTTAATTAAGGTTGGCATCTTTATGTAATCCTGAATATATATCTTACAAATTTATTAAGCATGCATGAAAAAAATGGTTAAATTAGGTGTAAGTATTTGTTAAACTTGTATCATTCTGTGTTTGTGTGTGTGTGGGTGGTTGTGTGAAGGGAATGCAGCTAAATCTGTGGCTTCATATAGTGAGGCACCAAGCACTAAAACAGGGATATGCTCTGCCACTTATACAACTTATAAAATCATATCAAATATGACCAAGTGGCACTGTAACATTAACTTAATTATCTTTTCTTTTGGAAGATGAGATTAAGATCACTTTTTATACAATCAACTAACATTTTTAAAACATCACAAATTAAATATCTAACTTTGTTCTTTTCTAAGATGAATTTTTTTAAGGGGGGGAGCAAATCCTAACTTTTGTCATGGTTTAGTGGGTGGATAACTGATTAGTGCCAATAATAAATAAAGTATTTTTATTTTTGTCAAAGCACACTTTGGGAGCTTGTTATTTAACAGCATGTTGAAGAGGATCTTTTTTTTTTTTTGAGAGAGAAAATCTCTCTATGGATGTACTTTTATGCCTACTTGTAAGATGTTGAAAGTGCACTGCTGAATCAAAACACAAGGAGAGGTCAAATATCTTATTGTTTTCGTAATTCAATCATGTTCTACATTTTTATCTTTATTTTTAAAGTTCAAACAGACAATTCAAACTGCTCAATATGATTTTCATAATAAACTGTGTTTGGAGACAATTTATACTTTTGAAAAAAGTTTATTATTTTTTAGATAGGTACAAAATTACCGTTTTTAGAGGGTCCAGAATCATATGAAAAATAGTTATTTGTACTTATCTAAAAAAAAAAAAAAATTTGGTCTCCAAACAAATTTTAATATGACGATCATATTAAACAGATCGGATCGACTATTTAGACTTTGAAAACAGAAATAAAAATATAGGGACATAATTAGAGCACAAAATCAATCTGTCATTTGGGCCCTCCTCTTAAAACATATATTTAAGTGGTTTCTAATTACACATTTCTCCTCTAGGCTTAAAAAATGTCACTGCATTTGTTAACTTTTTTATAACATTTTTTTTTTAGTACTATGTGCTGAACTTGGCTACTCTCTGAGAAGAAATAAGCTGAACAAAAATTATGAGAAATTAATGGAACTAAAGATTGAATAATAAAAAGAATAATTCGATTATACAAGATATTAAATCCTTGGACTGATCAATCATATTTGGAGAACAACTAAACCTGTGAGATGTAAATATGTAATTGACAAAGGTACTAAATTGATGTATAGGCAGTATAACAATTAACATTGCCTAAACTAAGTTTTCTATTTAATTAACTTTGACCCTATACATATCATTTTTATTTTCTTTTACGATATCATATTTTACTATTTTCTTAACTAGTTACAAAATTACTGTTGTTTTAAGGAGATTATGTACCATCCTAAATTTTTTTGTATATATATATATAGGAATATGCTATGCTATGCGTAGCATAGAGGGCCTCCGTGCAACGGCTCAATATTTGATTTTTGAAAATCCTAACGGTCAATCCGAACCGTTCATCTTGTTCTCCATATTAATATGTGTTTGGAGACCAAATTTTATATTTTTTGAAATTTTTTTACTATTTTTTTAGATTTATTGAAAATCACTGTTTTCAGCAAATCTGGACCATAAAAAAACAGCGATTTTCAATCAATCTTAAAAAATAGTAAACAAATTCCAAAAAATATAACATTTGGTCTCCAAACACATATTAATATGGAGAACAAGAATAACGGTTCGGATCGACCGTTAAAATTTTGAAAAGTCGAATATTGAACCGTTGCACGGAGACCCTCTATGCTACGCATAGCATGCTAGCAGGTTCCTATATATATATATATATAAATACACACACTACAAATATTAGTTCTCTGTTTTTTTCGTTGGTGATCTATCTGAGCAAATTATTCCTTTAAGAGCACAATCATGTGTACAAGACTAATACTACAGTTCATTACGACATAAAATGTCTTATTAGAATAGAATTTGGCTAAACACAGTTGTGACTTTGTGAATTGTGAGTGTGTGAATGGTTGTTTCTTAATTTATTCTTTCCAATTAGCTTACAGTAAAGCATGTCGAGAATGAACCGTTTATAAGAAACTAGAAGTTTCTAAATAAATCACTAGTCAATCATATTGCTAAATTGCTAAACTGCTAGTTATTATTATTCTTCTTTTTTTTTACACAATTTACCCACAGCATGATTTTAAATTTCAAACAATTATTTAGGAAATTGTTTGATCAGATAAGCTAGTTGAATTATAATAATATGGCACTTAGAGGAAGATAAAATTTAATTTATTGTATTGTATTAACTTTTTAATATAATTTTTATAAGAATTTGACAATTGATCTTCAATTTATTTTTTAATTAAAATTTCAGTAAAAGCTCAACATCTTTTAGATGTTATTTTAAAAAACTGAACATAAACTTGCGTTACCATGCGTTATGCCTGCGGTTTTATCATCAAATATTTTAGAAATGATCTATATATGTTCTTCTTAAAATAATGAATTCAACTTACAAATTAGGAGACCCTTGCTCTTAGGAGTGTCAATGACACTTTTATCCGTTTATCCATTTATCCGATCCGTATCGTATTCGAAAACACAGATAAGGGTAAGATTTTTTTTTTTGTTAGCTTATCGAGTACGGATAAGAGTATTAATTTTTTTCGTTATCTTACATGTTATCATATAAGATAATTTTAAAAAAAAATTATATATATAGATATATATTTTGTATAAAGATGATACATGATACAATAAAATTTTGTATTTTATTAAATTTTCATAATACAAATTAGTTGTATTCATTATTTTTTTTTCTTTTTTTCTTGTTTGGTAAAATATATTATTGAAAGTACAAATTAAGATGTCAATGACACTTTTTTATCTGTTTACCTGACTCGCACCGTATTCGATAAAATGAGTAGGAATAATTTTTTTTTTCCGTTATTATTACAAATACAAGTATGAAAATATCTCCATCTAATCCGTACCGTATCAGTTGACACCCTTGCTCTTTCATTTTAACAACAGTTCCCACTTGAATATAGAGACAAAAATTTATTGCATGTGCATTATATGTTAAAAATCTACTCGTCTCCTTTAACCTCTTAGTTTTAAAGTGAAAAGTTCAAATTTTAAAAAAAAATGATATTTTAGTACTATACCTTGGCATCTTTAAAGATTTCATTCAAGCTTCTCTAATTGTTAAAATCTAAACAAAAATTGCAGATTTGTATCGCTGACTTCATTAAAGCATTTTCTACCTCTCCGGTGCCAAATGTATACACCTATAGTTATATACCAGTGTTGTAAAAATGTATGTTTTGGTAGATTAATCAGCTGTTACAACAATGTATGTTTTGATAGATTAATCAGCTGATTAGTCATTAGTAATAACTAAATTGTTACAAATTTTTATGATTAGTTCGACCGATTATTTTTTATTATAGCCGATTATTTCTTATTATTCCCGATTAATCATTGGCGGTAACTAAATAATCACATATTTTTCCGATTAATCGATCGATTATTTTCGATTATATATAGCCGATTATTTCTTATTATTTTCAATTAATCGCTTGGCGATATCCTGTTCGTCCGATAACCGCATACTATTATTTACAACACTGATATGTACTGAGGGTTACAGGAGCAACATCTTATAAGTTATAGTGAGCCGTCAATTTAATAGCGCAATGTATTAGTTAAATCAAGCAGATGTTATTGCCTGTATCATACATCTCATGTCTTCCTCAGTGTGGTACAGCGTAATCTCAACTTCATTTGTATTTTTCTATAAACATTACATCATTTTTTATAAAGAAAAAGACAATTTTGTGGAGTACATTTGAAAAAGAAGTACACTAGCTGAATTAAATAGGATTAGTATATATTATTTCATTATATATTAATTCATTTATTTATGTGGTAAGTAAAAGGTCAACTATTAATCAATATAATTGATAGATAGCAACTGTTGAAAAGGATTGCAAATCAGTTCAAACTCAATTGACATCCACTGTATTGTTGATAAGGATTGCAAAACATATTTATGTATAGAGGAGAACTAGACTGTTCCTAATTTTGATCGCTTGATAATTATTTTATTTTAACAGTTTGATTTTATACTAATTAATTATAAAGTTTAAAATTTTCGCACGTAGATGCATTATTCATAAAAAAATGGACTTCAATGGATTGGATTCGTTATTTAAAGTCAATCTCATAGGTATTAGAGTTGAGTTCACAAAAGAGCTTAGTGAACTTAAAAACTCTTTATATATCTCTATTCTTATATTAAGCATGTAGATGTCATGATTTGTCAATGGATTTGATTAAAAGATGAAATTTCGGATTAAATATCACTCATCCAATCAAATATTATAATTCTATGCATCTTTTTATGTTTTTTTATGTGTAGAAGTTTAAATTTATTTAGGCACGTACTCTTCAGATGCAAATTGTATCATCTTTCTGATTGGTTGTTATTTCTTTCTATTTTTTAAATATCAATTAAGGAATTGATTAATAATTGGTTGATCATATCTTTATTTGTTTTTCTATTTTTTTACATCATTTAAGGAATGTTATTTGTCATTTAATATAATATTTTATTTGATATTTTTTTTATGAAAATATGTTGAAAAGATTAAAAAAAATACATGCCACTTAATATATTATTTATATGTAGATGTAATTTAATATATCATTTAGTCTAAATTTTTTATAAAAATATATCAATTTATATGATTTTTTTTATAAAAAGATTGGATTGATGCTGAAAATCACAACCAATACCGAGATCTTCAACCATCATCATCTGGAGTTGACACTGAAGAAAGTGGTACCGAGGTGCGGTCTGAGGCTAATTCAGACGGTGCGGAAGAGAGCGAACAATGATATATGAATGAGAACTTCTAGATAGGTAGTGTCGGTATAAATTTCTAACCTCTTTTAATCTTTATGGTTATATTTTTTTAATTATAAATTTCTAAACATTTCAATTAGTTTTTAAATTATCTATTTTAAAGAAAATTACTAACAAAAAAAAGTTAGAACTCCGCCTATGTTATTTTACATAGCCGATCTCAAGCCCGGAATAAAGAAGGAGGGTAACTTTTATGTTTTAATCTATTATTTTAAAATAATTCATAATTATTTTTAAAGTAATTGATTTAAGAAATTTTTGATTTGTATTTTATTATTTTAAAGTAATTGAGTTAAGATATTTTAAAGTAATTGATTTAAGCAATATTATTTTAAAATAATTAGTCATTTTGATTTATATTTAAAGTAATTGATTTAATCATGATTGAGTTCAAATATATAACCACGTCAAATGAATTTTAGTTTAAATAAATTTGGATTTATAATTTATTTGTTTACAAAGAAAAAAAAATAGAAAAAACAGAAAAAAATAGAAAAAAAAGAATAGAAAAAAAAATCGGACCGGACTGCCCGACTCCCCCTACCCGGACCTTCCGGTCTCTAAACCCGTAACGGACACAGATTTGAAACGGACAGAGCACGGTTTTTGAAAATAAACCCCGTAAAATCCAACCTGTGGTGCCCGTAAAACCCGTGTCCGTGTCCGGTTTTTGCCCGGACCGCCTGTGCCGGCCCGTGAGCAAATATCTACTCAGCTGCAATGCACATGCGCTGATTCACTGATCGTTTGATCTAAAATTGCGAATTCCAAAGCAAAAATTAATTAACAACCAAAGAGTCGCCATTTCCGCCGGTCCTCGCAACAATCACTCCAAATCAAAAAAAAAAAGTACCAATTAAATATTTTTAAAAAGAAATTGTATAAACAAACTAAAGGGGAAGGCTTCAAATTTTTAGTTGTGATTAGTTGATCCCAAACTTTTAATTTTGAAATAAAGTAATTATTAATTTAAAATCAGTGTTCTAAATAGCTAGTTATAGTTATGCTATAGCTTTTTCGGACCCTAAAAACTATTGCGCTATGGACGATATATAGCTAGTTATCGGCGATATAGCTAGCTATTTAGTGCAATTGTTTATTTTTTTTAACTGTCCTGCTATACCGCTATAATCACTATTTAAACCATTATTTAAAATTGATAATGAAAATTTCAAATAATTATAATTGATAAAAATATTTATAAATATAAATTTATCAAGGGTATTATGATTATTTCATAATTAAAACTTGAGGGCATTAAATAGCAAATTAACTGTTTTTGAGACTAGAGTGTGAAAAATAGCACGGCAAAGTTGGCTCCGTCACAGAACGTCAGGTTACGGCACGAAACACGTATCGGTGCGTGTCGTGACTTACGTGTTCCGTGCTGTGATCATTCGCGTGCCGTGATCATCTTTAGAAAATTTGGCACGACACGACACGTGGTCATGCGAGTTATGTGTAATTAAGACCGTTAAATCTTTGATTAAATAATGAATTTTGAATAATCTAACTTAAATTATGATAAAATAGTCACGTTTAGGCACAGCATGACTCACGTGACATGACTATTCGCATGCTGTGATCATCTCTTGATATTTTAGTCACGGCATGACACATGAAAAATTAATTTGATCACAGCACCACATAGTACGAATCTAAAATCACAATTTGTTAGTTACATCACGGCACGTTTTTCCACTCTAATTGAGACATTTGCCACTGATTGACATAGTTTGGAAGACTATTGTCAAAAATAAAAGATAATTTTTGTTTTTGTTTTTCACACCTGAAAGACTATTTTTTTTTTCGGTTCAATCAACTCTGAATTATTGTATTTTGTTCAATCTAGCCATCTTTTAGTGTTTCGTCAATTTTATAGTGAAGTAATGATGTGGCAACAATGACTGCACAATTAAACTGTCACCTTAACCATTCTTATCATCAAATAAATTATTCTCTCCTTCTCTTTCGTTTATTTTGGTCCAAGCCTGGACCGAGCGAGCTAGATCTAGGTCATTCGAATCAAATTTTTTTGGCTCGCTCATGACAAGCCAGTTCGAGTTAGCTCGCGAGCTGACGGGCTGGCTCGCTGGACTTTATTGAGATGCTATTATACAAATTTAAAAATATAAAAATTCATTTAAAAAATTTAAGAAATTGTCCTGCAGGTACATCTTCAAACAACTGAAACTCATATCCATTCTTCCCAGACAAAAAATACTTCAATTTTGCATAATTATGCTTTTGAAAATGAGACTAGACTTAAAATTATACGGGGCTAAATTCAAAATCTACAGTAACTTAACGAGTCGAGCTGGCCCAGTCCAAGCTGACTCCTGACTGAATTCGTTTATTTTGATCCGAGCCTGAGCCGAGCTAGCTCGTTAACAGCTCGGTCCACTACCGAGCGAGCTGTTAGCGAGCAAGCTAGAGGCGAGCCACGAGCTGCGAGCTTTCTGTGCAGCCCTATCTTTCACCATCATAGAAGCAATCCAGTCAATTGTTTAAAGATATCATAATTTGCACCATATTAACTTATCCCTCTTTAACCAAACATATAGGCTTTAATTATAATTAACCAAAATTGTGTACGCAAGCCATGCTAGTTTCTTTTTTCAAAGCAACTTACACATATGGCTGTATCCTGATTTGCTTCCTGAAGAACAAATCATTGCCAAAATTGTTGCTCAATCAAAATTGGTTGTTGTATGGTATCCTAACTTGGTTTATTCTCAACTAGAATAATTTTTAGTATTTTAGAATAATGGATCAAAAGAGAGAACTACCAGTGGTTATAGAGATTGCTTTCAAGAAAAGAGCGCTTCTCTGTGGTGTAATTAAGACTCAGAGAAGTGGTCCTTGTAAATGACTAATAGAGAGAGAGAGAGAGAGAGAGAGAGAGAATACCAGCAGCATTTAAACGAACATGCAATGGAGAGGATGAAGAGATCGAAAGTGCAAGGTCTCTCAAGGCTTGGAGGCGAGAATACAATGGAGAAATATGAAAAGTAAAGAGGGAGAATGAAAGAATAATGAAATTTGCTTGATGAATACACTGGTTGAGGTGGCAGTTAATTATCTATCATCACTGACACGTCAGCTGTTAACAAAATACAATAATTTAGAGGTTGATTCAACCTAAAAATGTTCAGTAGGCGGTAGCTCAGTTGAATTAAAACGTAATATAATAGTTCAGGATAAAAACGGAGTTTTCTGAAATACAAAAAGAACTAGAACTTGATTGCAAAATTACACAGCACATAGTTAAAAGAATCATTGAATTACTTTCAGTTGAATCAAATACAGGAACTAGGATTTGACTTCTTTCGCCAAAAGATAAAGATAAATAAAAATAAATTGCGAGGCTGGTGTTTTATAATTTTTTTAATTACAAGGACTATTTTATAAATCTGCTACTAGTCCACACCTTACCGATTTCCATTTTTTTATAAATTGCCATCATATAGTCCCCTTATAAAACCACTTGCTAACCTCGCATCTGCTCTGCTTCCTTCAGCTCCTCTTCTCTTTCACCCGATGCCTTTCTCCCTCCCCAAATCCTTCTCTTGCCACACCTCCGCATCTCTAGAAAAACAAAACCTCAATCCAAACCGGGATGCCTTGAGAAATCCATCTTCCAATTCTCCTTCTCTCTCCTCCAGCTGCTCTACCTCTTCTTCCCCCGCCATGTCAGATGACTCTGCCTCTGTTCTCACCTTTCCTTCCCTCCCCTCTCTTCAATGTCTGCTTCCTTCTTCTACCTCCTCCATCTCCACCACCTTTCGCCATCTTACCTCTCTAAAAGCCCTCTCCCCTGATTCTTCCGCTTCACCACCCGCCTTAACCATCTCTCCATCTTCGCTTCTTCTCTACACTGCCTCCCCTTCTAATCTCTCCACTTATGATCTCACATCTCTCGACCTCGTCAGTTCGCATCCTTCAGCTCCTTCAGCTGGCGCAGTGAAATCTCTTGTCATTCTGCCGAAATCACAAGGCATCCTCTCGGCACATCAAGACAGCCTCTTGCGCCTCTGGCGACACTCTTCTCGATCTGGAGATCTTCGCCTCGCCGGTTCCCTTCCCACACTGTCAGACCGACTTCTTCGCCTACCTTTTCCAAAGAATTACACCCTCATTAGGCGACATCACAAACAGTTATGGATTCAACATGCCGACACCGTATCCGCACTGGCCACAGCAGGAGAATATATCTACTCTGTCTCTTGGGATAAGACGCTCAAGATTTGGCGATCGAGTGACTTGCGGTGTGTTCAGTCTATTAAAGCACACGACGATGCGATCAATGCATTAGTAATCGCGCCAGATGGGACGGTTTACACCGGGTCGGCCGATACAAAAATACGTGCTTGGGCACGGGCACCTGGTGAAAAGAAACATGCGCTCGTTGCCACATTTGAGCGGCATCGATCAGCGGTAAATGCACTGGCCATCAGTAGCGACGGGTCGGTGTTGTATTCGGGGGCGAATGATCGGTCAATCGTTGTCTGGGAGAGGGAAGAGAGTGCAAACTACTTGGTGGTCGTCGGTGCATTGCGTGGCCATGCGAAGGCGATACTTTGTTTAGCATGTGTAGGTGACATGCTTTTCAGTGGGTCTAGCGATCGGACGGTCAGGATTTGGCGGAGAGGGAAGGAAGACAGGGAGTATAGCTGCCTTGGCTTTATGGTCGGTCATGTCAGCGTAGTTCGGTCGATCGTGGCGGTTGACATGCCAAAAGAGAAGTCGGCGGCGGCCGAAGGGGAGGAGGAGTACCGGGTCTGTAGCGGGAGCTTTGACGGGGAGGTCCGGGTCTGGCAAGTTCGGGTTTCGGGTTTGTCATGACCGGACTTGTTAGTCACGAATCCAAAATATTTGAATCTTTATATGCTTGGAAACCACACGAGTGGTTACATGAGAATACCACAGCTCATCGGGAGCTGATTTATCTCCCATGCGGAGAGTGTGACTTGGTTTTATTCAATGAACCTGGTGTTAGTTAGGTTCACTGTCACTGGAGCATAATTTTTGAGTTCAGTTGGCAACTAAGTTTTGATTGCATTTTTTTTTATTGTCGTTAATTATTTGTTAATAATATTTAATTATATTAAGAATAATAACTAATTATAATTAGACGACTATTTTTTTTCAATCATACGACATTCGAAGTTTGCAATTAAAAGAATAATTGCTTTATTGTACGAACCTCATATGTTTTATCATCACTGTTCTTTATAGTCATGATGAAAAATAACTTTTTTCTTAAGGTTGATGATAAAATAACTTGGGCCCACTATTTTTCTGATCTGTTAAAAGTAATTTATTATGATATTAACAAATATGATGTTTTAATTAAAATATTTGTTTGATATTAGTTTAGTAACAAAATGTCACTCGTGTGGGAGGTGTGGATTAGAAATTCAGAAGTCTTCTGTGGATATTAATTTCATCAATTTTCTTTGTCCTTAAATAAAGAGAATTGGTTCTAATTATATACAAGAATGTGTGACAGTATTCGCGAAGACAAAAAGTGATTATCTATGATAATATACCAATATAAAAGTGTGTTTTCTATTAGCGATGCTAGTATCTGCAACGATATACCAACAATATCTTTCACGAATATTGTTCCATTCTCGTATACTAAACCTTCATGTTTCTCTGAAAAAAAATTATTTGATAACATATTTGCATTAATTACATATAAATATATAGTTAATTATTTGTTGTTAACTCAGTTTTCTTACTCGTATAATAAGCTTATAATAAAGTAATAATTTTAAGGTGCTATATTATTCACGCAATTGTTGGTTCAATAATTAATTAATATGACTAACTTGACTTTATATATAATTAGTTATGACTAATATTTATTAAATAATTATAACAATGAAAAATGTAGCTCATGTTATCTCGTAATTTTTATTGTTTTGAGTTCTTATATTATTTAGCATTATCAATAGTAGCGTCGCTAGACAAAACGACCAAAGAAAAATAATAGATTTATGCAACGGCCGGATTTTGTGTTCAAGTTACATCGTTTCTGAACTTTGATGCTATCAATTTATTTTTGTAATTTTTAAAATTAAAATAGTCAATTTGAAGTGCTAAATTTATTCTTCATATTAAAATGTGATTGAAAATTAAATTTTACATTTTTTTTTTGAAAATTTTAAATATCATTGTTTTCAGTTTTTTTTATTATTTAAAACATTGATTTAAAAAAAAATAGTAATTTTTTTTAAAAAAAATGTAAAATTTGTTCTCCAAGTACATATTAATATGGAAAACACATTGAACACTTCAGATCGACTATTTGAACTTTAAATCCACAAAAATAAATTGATAGGACCAAGATTTAGAAGCTACCACTTTAATCTTAGCCAATCTCTATATATACATATATATGTTGTTAATTTTTGTTGGGTGCTTGCTAATGACCATATAAATATGATATGTGTTTAATTCGCAAATTATTTGTGATTTAATTGTTTTTGAGACTTCCACGAATCAATCCGTATTTAATAAAATGATTCGCAAATTAAACGCTCTATTCGCGAATTATTTGCAGATTCTACGAATTTTACGTATTATTCGCGTATTGTTCGAAAAAATTCGTCGCTCCGCAGTTTATCTTCCTAAATCATAATTTTTTTCTTTCTGACTTCGCTGAATTCTCTCCCTCCGTCATTTCTCTTCCCCTCAAAACCATAGTTTTTGAAATCTACGATTGACTGAGAGTGAGACTGCGACAACGAGAAGAAATCAAGTAGCTTAATTCCTCTCTAACTTTGATTCAAAATCATGCTAAGCGGTAACATCTGTCCTTTTTCGTTTGATTTTTTCTAATTGAGATAAGGCTAAGATATTTGATTGTAACCAGAATCGATTAGTGGCTGCCATAAGTGCATTTGTCTTTTTTTGGGTACCCCGCTATTTAGCAAGAACCCAAATTTACCTATTATCAAAGTGTCAAATTTTAGATGCTACATTATTTTCAGTACACTCAGAGACAAATTTAGGATTTTCATCGGAAGGGCAAAAGTCGATCGGTATTAATAGATCACAACTAAAACTCGAAATTTAGAGGGATGACTGCTCCCCTGTGCTACAGTAGATCCGTCCATGAGTACGATAAAGTTTGAATTTAATTGCTTTTTTTTTTTTTAAACTGCAGTACTCACTGACAAGTGACAATTGATATTTGAAGCATTGGTTGCATCTTTGCCGAGATTTTGACTGGAAAGCCTTTTGTTTCTAGGCAAAAATGTGGTTCACCAAATGGATTTGATCACTGATCTTTTGGGCTCCCCTTCGACAGATTATTTCAAAGGTCTAATACTCTGTCTGGATTAATTCTGTCAAGGTTCAAATCACTAATTTTTCAACATATCAGTCTTTAATCATCTCTGTGACAATCAAACTATATTTTTCTTTCTTACGTCTTAATAATTCATATTTGAAATATTATATTCTCCCTGTGCCAAATCTATCCGTACCCTTCACCTTTTATGTGCCAAGTCCATACGCTCTTTCTATTTAACCATCCTACAGTACCAGTGTCAAGTCCAAGAATGAAATCTGCTTAGATCTGAATTTGATGAACAGTATTATGAAATTTCTGCTTTTTCAAATCTAACCGTTTAACTTTTTTTGTGCACGCATCTCCAAATAACTAGTTTTTCTGTTCACGCATCTCAAAATAAATCAACAGTTGGATTTGGAAAAACAGAAATTTCAGGGTACTGTTCATTCAATTCGGATCACAGCAGATTTGTTTCCCCAAGTCCATCCGTGAATTGAAATCCGCTAGTTTTTCCTATGCACATATCTCAAAATAGCTGAATTTTTTGTGCACGTATATCGAAACAGTTTAACGGTTGGATTCAGAAAAGTAGAGATTTCAAGAACACTGTTCACACACGAGAATTTCAGTAGATTTGTTTCCATCCATCCGTACCCCTCCCCTTTTCAGTATTGTACCTGGTTCAAATCATACCAGTTCATTGTGCTTCACCTTTTCAGTGTTCCTATGCTTCACCCTGTTAGTGTTGTACCTGATCCAAATTGTACCAATATGTAGTATTTAATTTGTGTTCGCTTTTGTAGAGATGCCAAGAAAGAAAGATAAACTATAGGAGTATATTTCAAGAGAGACTGACAAGGTGGTACGGTGCACCTTCTGTGATATAAAGTTCTCGAGTGGAGTAACTAGAATGCAATATCATTTTGCAAAGATAGCTTGTAAAGATGTCAAGACATGTACAAAGGTACCTCAAACAATTACGGAATTGATCTTGAAGGGGATAAATGAATTAGAAGCCAACAATAAGAAAAAGGTTGCTGAGGTTTCGACCCAATCTGATCACGTCGGGTCTGAACGGCAATTTGAACGAAACAATCTCATTTTTTTACAATTTTAGTATTTTAGTATATTATTTGGTATGTACAAAAATGAATTATTTCTGAATTATATCTGAATCATGAATTTTTGACTCTGCCGAACCTTTCCTGAACTATTAAGTTGTCACTATGCTAATGACGCATGATGTGGCCACAGATGATCCTAATTAGGTCTTATCTTGATGAAGAATGACTCGTGGAATTGTTGACCTGCTTCAATATTTTTCAAAATAAACAGCCAGATATTAATAGAATCGCCTTTATTAAACTCGGTAACGAACAATATCCATCATTAATTACGACTAAAAAAGAAACCAAAATTAGAATCTACAAAACTCCAAGCTGTACCATGAACTCCAGACCTCAAGATAATTTTAGAAAAATAATAAAAGCAAAAAACAGAACCAACATCATTATCGATATATTCCTGTCCATATACTGTACAAAATATGTCCATAAATAATAATAAAAAAATTGTACATAACTTTGTAATTTACACTTCAGGTGTCAAAGTCAATGAAATATGAGGCTTGACTGATCCATGATTTTCGTCTAGAGGAGAGACAAAAAAATATTAAATCGGGTTTAAATAGTTTATCGGATTTAAATTCATTAACTAATTAGGCACTCGATAAAAAAATAATGTTTTGACTTATATTTTCCAATACTCTGACTTAGAATTTATGATTATTTAACTTATAATTCTAATTACCAATCATAATTCAAAAAAATTATTTTGATTTTAACACTAAATGTAACCCGAATTACAAATCAAACATCGAGAGAGGGGCAAAAAAAATTTCAGGAAAGAACAAAATCGATCGGTACCAATAAATTACCACTAAAACTCGAAATCCAGAGGAGGAGGAGGGCCAGCCGCCCCCACTATCTACTCTGGGTCCGCCCCTGCTCCCTATTTCTACCTCAAAAAAAAAAAAATTAAGAAAAAACAATAAAATCTCAAGTCTCCATGTGACAGAATCCTGTAATTAAGACTGTTATGGTCCCTATGATCATGACTTTTTCTTAAAAAAATAATTTAATTAAAACTTGACATTTAAAAAAAAATATTAATTAAGATAAACAGAGTGGTGCAGTGCAAGTGCAACCACTGTTTGTGGTGTTTGTAGTGATGAACTTTCTTGAAGACAAAGAATCTCGCTGGAAGGAGAAAAAAAATGGTGGTGGTCCTTGAGTTGCAACTGATCTCCCTTTTTCCCAAAATGTTGCCAGGTGTGAGGTGTGAGCCATGCTGCATGTTATCTTATTCTCTCTGTTTATAGGTTCAGTGATAATAGTCCCCACTGGTAGTTAATTTGTTGCTTGATTTGCATAGAGTTGACATTAGATGTGCGCTTGGCTTTGTAGTGTGCTCTTTTTGGAAATCTGATTAATTGTGTTAATTAAATTGGAAGTGCTGATCATAAAATTGAAGTCGGTGATGTCATGATTACCAGTTCGCCACCATCTTAATTTGCGCTGGAACATGCATCGATCATGCATGTCCTTTACAACGAAGTTTGGGATCTTTTACACCAAATGAAATGAATTAATGTTGTTTCTTTTCTTTTCTAATAAATTCAAGAGTAGGGTTAAAATGTCGGCTTTTTTTTTTTTTTTTTTTTTTAAGTTGGAGATCAAGTTATCTAACTATTAATTTAATAATTAGAGATAAAGTTACCCAACTATATATTAATTTAATATTCACACTGAATTTTTTCATCTAGTTTCAAATCTGTATAACCTCTTACACAGAGAGCACCTTGAAAACGAAAATAAGAACGTTGGACATGCATGATTAGGATAAAAAATAACGGGACATTTTAAAACTAAGCGAGAGTAAAATAGTTTTTATTATAATTTTTTTTTAAACTAAGATATTTATAGGACGATCACTTCCCCTAAAATGAAAGAGTCCTGATCCCCTAGAGTAACCTAATTTTTGGATTAAAATGCGGACTGTCCGATTTGAATCAGACGGTCTGGATCTAAACTTAAAAATTGAGTTACTTTAAGAGATCCAAACTCAAAAGGTTATGCTAACTTAGCTATATATACATATAGATTACAATGATATATTTACCGTTGTCCTCTTGAACATGTGTTATAACTGAGTAGGCTTGTCAAATATATATCCCAAAAAGGCCATGCAGGATAGCTTTGGATAAGGCATGTCGACGATGTTTACAGTTATAATAGGAAATGGCAAAGTCATGGTTTTGATTGCTGAATGATTTTACTTGCACCTAACATGACGAAATTCATATCCAAAATGAATTAATATATAAAAAGTATGATTAAAGTGAGCCAGCAATGAATTGCTAATACGTGTATAATTAAGGACCAATGGAAATGAGACAAGGATCATATATATATCCTATACTTATATAATTACCGACATAAATATCTATAAAAATAAAATGTTAATTAATGTGGTGAATAATTAATCTATAAGAATGAGACTGTATCCGTAAGTATCCGTAAGGATAAAAAGTGACTATCAGTGAGGGTATACCGGTCATATATCAATGATAACATCTGCGACGGTATACTGATAGTATAGCTCGCGGATACTGTCTCATTCTTGTAATTGCATCTTAATTAGCTAAGAAACAAGATTACAATAAGATCAAAAGCAACCTAGCTAATTATGGACCTTCGTCCATTGTAATAATTGAAGCTACTCATAACAATGCATGTAAGCAACCTAATTATATATGGACTTTCCATTGTATTAAATATTAATTGAAGCTACTCATAACATTGCATGTGAAGTGATCGTTCATTCCGAGGTAATTATCTTCTAAAATCACAAATTCTTTATTGAATTCTGCTTGGCTTAATGATGAATATTCTCTTAAAAGGTAGCCATGGCCAAAGAGTGTGTATACACACACACACACACATGCCGAATATATATAAAACATTGAAATGCAAAAGTTCATTTTAAATTTAGTGCATGTCTTGTTATGATATGCCAGAGACCTAGCTAGGTTTGGTATTGATAGGTTATGATATATATACAATCATACAACTGAGACCTATTTATTAACTATATATTTTATACGTACCTAACATGGTTTATTTTTTGGATACTGTTGTCGTCACATAAGATTTTCTCCTTTTGTTTATATATCACCAGCTGAATCTTGATATTTTAAGTTAATTCTCCGAATATTTTGCATTTAGTCATTTTCAATGGTTTTTTTTATTTAACCATAGGTAATTTTTAAATTAAAATACAAATAATTAATGAGATTTAATAATTAAGCTTTCAACAAAAGAAGAATTAACAGGAAAAAAAACTTCCACTGTCAGACAAAATACTTAAAAAGAAGAAGATTTAAACAAAGAAAGCAACACTAGTGGAGAAACACTAATCTGGATCGGGCTACATAAAAAATCGATACTGATACCTATTTGGACCGGACATCATAAAAAACCGATCCTAATGGACACTATTAGGATCGGTTCTTTACAATAAATTTCTTGAATTGTGATTGGAAATTAGAATTATAAGTTAAAACATCAAAAATTACAAGTAAAAACATTGAAAAAAATAATAAGACAAATCATTATTTTTTTTATCGAGTATTCAATAATTAGTTAATGAGTTTAAATTTGATTAACTATTTAAATACAATTCGATATTATTTTGTCTCTCCTCTAACGAAAATTCTAGATCCACCTCTAATTACAGACCTAATAAATGATAAGGAGATTAGTAGATCAGATGCCAAAAGTCTAACAACGATTATATATTTTATACGACTGTAGCACACAGGTTTCGTGTTGTTGCATGGTTAGTAGCGGATAGATGAATTAATTATCAGCCGAGTTGTATTATTGGCCATGACATTGATGGAATTTAGATATTTTTTAATATTATGTGCACGCATTCAATTAGTTGGAAGGTCAGAAATTGTGACCATATATGATACCAGATAATATATTAATTTTGGAACTTCTATCTGATCAGTTTTACCCAACAAATTAAATTTTTATTAAAAAAGATAGGTTAATGTATGTTTACTAAGAACACTATTAAAATTTAAAATCTTAATAATACGTGCTTAAATATAACATTAAAAATAGTATGCGTATAGTAGTAATCATCCGATAATATAACAAATTACTAAAAACAATTAAATTATGGTTGTGTAAGATATATAAACGTGAAGTAAAATATCGGTTTTATTTTATGAAACAATGTAGCCTAACTATATATATATATAGAGAGAGAGAGAGAAGAGGGTTCCAATATCTCATCATATCTCATGTTTTATATCTTTTTTTTTCAAGGTCTAAGTTACGGAGTTGAACCGTTCAGCATGATATCTAAACTAAAATATATCTGAGACGAAACTTTACAATTTTTGAAATTTTTATTATTTCTTAAGAGAGATACAAAATCACAATTTTTGAATGGTCTAAAAATAGTGTTATTTTTGCCAAATTATATTTTGCCAGCTAGTCTGATATCAAATATCTTTACAAAATCACCACCGTCATCATTTTCAATATATTTTTTTTTACTAAAGTTAGAAGTTAAGTTATCCAGCTATATAACATTTACAATAAAAAATATTTCATTTGAGTTTTAAATTTCTTACACGAATAATATTTATGTAAGTATAAATTTCGTTTTTTTTTTTGCTTTTGAAATATAGTATATGATAGAAATGTTGGAGTTTGCGTGGGAATATATACTGTTCAAAGTGGAAACGGATAAAAAATTCTGTTCAACTTTGGGTTATATTTTCAGAAAATTCTGTGGTTCATACAAATGATATTATCACTTATATATACTCGGTGCATGATTAGCTGCAACTGGGCTAGCTAGGAATTCGTATCCTCTGAGATATCTCAAACTTTGCGCAACTTTATGAAAAATCCCAACCGTTTAAATTCGTTCTGCACGAATCTCAAAGCACACATAATACTGACGCCTACATCACCCCGAATAGGCACCGGACACGTAGGTCGAGCAAAATTTGAGATATCTCAGAGGATATGCACTCGCTAGCTAGGCGGCTAGCATTTCGGTAGAGCCAGTAAGCAATTTTGAGTTTTCTAATAAGATTCATTGCTTCTTTTCGGACTTCCTAGGCAGGATATACGAGTCGGACTGTCAGAGAAGCTCCTAGTGATTCGATTTATTTCAATTTTAAAAAAAAATTACAATTAATTTGTTCAATTAAAGTTTATTCTGAAAACAAATCAAATTAGTTCGGTTCAAATCTTATTTAAACTCAAAGTCAAATTGATATAGTTCGTTCGAATTTGTTTCACGAACTATTTATGTTCTTTTTTTTTTAAACTTTTGACAGTGGCTGTCAAGTATAATTTTTATTAATTAAAACATAAAATTATATCCATTATTTTACATCAAGAACATTGTATACATTAAACTACATCAACATTTTAAAAAAAAACATCAAGATCTAAACATCAACTTCTAAATCTTAACATATAACAACACAAACAACTAAAACAACAGAATAAACAAACCATCTTCTTTAGTGGTAGACACTGACTTTCAACATCGGCTAGCCAAGCACGAAGGTGGGGATGTTAGGAGATGAAAGGGATGGCAACTAGGGCTATTGCCGCCAACGCTCTGGTGATTCTCCTAACAGTGGTGGAGGACAAGAAAATGCCGATAGATGAGAGAAATGACGACTATGGCTATTATTGTCAAATATATATTTTTCTGACGGATTGGAGCAGAGATGGGGACAAAGAGGGTTAGGACTTGATGGCAACTAGGAGTTGTTGATGAGAAGGGGTACGTGGTGGACAAAGGTGGAAGAGAGTGGAGAAGTGAGACGAAAAGGAGTTGAGAAGGCAGAGAGAAGTGGGAGGGACCTGGCAGTGTGGATTACCCCGCTCCCCTCGGGGAGCGGGAGGCGGCGGTGGAGGAGGAGCGAAGGGTAGCTATTTGGAGGAAGGCGATGCGAACTATTTATGTTCAAATCTCAAATCAGCATGTATAGTTCAAATTAGAGCAACGCCAGTGGTTCAGTGCAAAATCAAGGTTTTATTTCAAATAGGTACAAATAAGTACCTGTTATGATAAGATAAGATCCAATGCAATACTTAGTTTAAATTATCCAATTTTTTTTAAAAATAACTAAGGAGTAGGGCTGCCAAAAAAATCTCGTAGTTCGTGATTCGATCGACTTTGATTTGAATTTTTTTCGCAATTAACTCGTTCGATTAAGTTCTTTCTGATACTAATCAAACCAGTTCGATTTGAATCTTATTCAAACTCAAACTCGGATAATTTTGATTTGGTTTGATTCGTTTGCATATATATTGATAATATCAATTTACCACTAATCTTAATTACTTAAATCCCTTTTTTAATTAGTTATGAAATTAAACTGGCAACGAATAAAATATATATAGTTGTCTTGCGTTAAATATATTAATATATATCTTTGGTATGAATGATCGTAAATTTAAAATTTAGATGCAATTTTTTTTATACACAATTAATAAATATTGAATAATTAACTATATATGAATCTTAATCTCAAAGATAAATTGTTAATAAACTACAACAAGTACATAATATCGATAAACATATAATAAAAATATATATACATAATCATTCAGATTATTTAACTTAAATATCAACTGCTCATTAATTAATGTTATATAAAATATTTGATAAATTAATTTTGTCATAATTATAAATATCATGTGATCTAATGTTTTCTGATTTTGAAAAGAATTAAGGAAAATAAAAATAATACAAATTTATCTAATGTATAATATAATAGAGAAAATTAGCGTATAGTAGAATAGAGAGTATTAACTATTAAGACTAGAATAGAGAATTTTTTTTTGTAACTGTTGTAATTATTTTTTCGGTTATTAATATAATTATTAGAAGACATTCAGGTTACTAATTTTAAAAAAATAAATATGAAATTAGAAGAGGGAATCGAACAAATATCAAGATAAAATACATATATTCAGTGATGAAATGAAACTAGGTAGAACAAGGAATCAAGCAAATATGAAGACCCCTAGAATGGAAAAAACGTACCGTGTCGTGCCGTATTGTGACTAACATGCTGTGACTTTGATCTCGTGCCGTGACCAAAATGTCAAGTGGTGGTCACGTGCTGTGTCCAAACGTACGTAACTAGTCACGTTTCTCACGTTTAACTATTTTCTCATAATTTAAGTTAGTTTTTACAAAATTCACCATTTGATTAAGACCTAACGATTCTAATTATACGTGACTCGCGTGATTACGTGCCGTGACCAAAATGTCAAGGGTGGTCACGGCACGCGACACGCGAGTCACGACACAAAACATGAGTAACACGTGCTGTGTCGTTCCGTACTGTTAACGTGCCGTTTCGTGACAGAGCTGGCTCTGCCGTGTCATTTTTCCCACACTAAAGACCCCTATACTAATTAACTGTCAATATAAATTCCCGGAGATTATGGGTGTTACCGTGTTAGGGTGCATAGATTCCCTAATTATATACTCTCTTTTTTGTCTTTTATAGCTATGCATTGCGTCTAATTTGCCATTATTATATTAAGAGCGATTTAATTAAACACTAGGATTATCTCGTTTGTCTCTTCTTTTGACCGGACTCTTACCACCAATTGCAAAACATATCGCATGCGGATCACAATATATATATATATATATAGATTGGCTATTTACTTACTTATTATGTGAGGGTATATATTTATATATTATTTTTTTGTTTTCAAAATTCAAAAAGTCGATCTGAACTATTAGATGTGATCTCTATATTGAAATGTGATTGGAGACCAAATTTTACATTTTTCTAAATTTTTTTACTATTTATTAAGCCACTTTGAAAATCACTGATCCAACGATGACTTAACAAAACAGTAAAATCAGAAGTTATCGTTGAATCAGCGATTTTCAAAGTGGCTTAATAAATAGTAAAAAAATTCAGAAAATTGTACAATATGGTCTCCAAGCACATTTCAATATAGAGATCATATCTAACAATTCAGATCGACTTTTTGTATTTTAAAAAAGTTAACTGCCTCTGTTTTAAAAACGTTAACTATCTTTGTTTTAAAAACGTTAATAAATTAAAATTTAAATCATAAACGTTAAGATAAAACCGTTACATGTGATCTATGTTATTTTCTCTATGTGATCATTAAAAAAAATGTTGCATTTCGATTTTGTTTTTATGTGAATCAATCATTTGAAAAATCAACGTCTAAAAATTATCCACATAGTGTGTTTTTACAAGTTATTGATGACAATCAAAACAAAGTAATATGTCAAAATTTTTTACATGTGCATAGATAAAATAATATAAATCATATCAAACAGTTTTATTTTGACTTTTAAATTTTAAATTTTGAGTTATTAAATTTTTTAAAAATGAAGGCATTTGAATCCTCCTCACACACACACACACACACACACACATATATATATAGGAACATGCTAGGCTATGCGTAGCATAGAGGACCTCCGTACAACGACTCAATATTTGATTTTTTTGAAATCCTAACGGTCGATCTGAACCGTTAATCTTGTTCTCCATATTAATATGTGTTTGGAGACCAAATTTTATATTTTTTGGAATTTGTTTACTATTTTTTTAGATTTATTGAAAATTGCTGTTTTTTTATGGTCCAGATTTACTGAAAACAGCGATTTTCAATAAATCTAAACAAATAGTAAAAAAATTCCAAAAAATGTAAAATTTGGTCTCCAAACACATATTAATATGGAGAACAAGATGAACGGTTCGGATCGACCGTTAAAATTTTGAAAAATTGAATATTGAGCCGTTGCACGGAGGCCCTCTATGCTACGCATAGCATGCTAGCATATTCCTATACACACACTGAGACTCTATGAGATTAAGGAGCACCACCTTCGAACATAAAAAGATCCATATTTCTTTAACAATATTTCGTACAAAATAAATTAAATAATTTGAATCTAATTAATATGATCCGTCAGTACGCTTTACAAATCTGCAACCCCACATGGCAAACCGATCGACCCTACTTATTTATTTATTTAGAAAACAAATACTCAACTTAAAAATCATTTCTCTATTAACATAGGCACGTTTTATTAATTAGCAGATTAATTAGAAGGGGACGCGCGAAACCGCTGGCGGTACTGGAAAGCTGGAACGCAATACAGCGCGGGAAGAATTATACGAATATATTAATTATACCGTTACCCCAGTACCATTTTCATATGATATTAATTGTTTCATTAATTAATTGATTGATTGCTAATGAGTGGACTTAGTGGGCTACTGAGACCTAATCCATGTTAACAGTATAATACAACAGTGCCAATTAATTAATTTCGCATGGCTCGAGGAGTACCTGTTGAAAATATGTTAAATATATAGTAGAGAGATGCTTTTATGTTTTATCCCTGCTAAATCATGAATTTCAGGAATTCGACACTGTTGGCACTTATTGCCTCCTAAATAAATAATGAGAAAAATTCAAGCACGGTATTAAAAAAATAATTTTACTGGTATATATATCGGATGTATTCATGTTATGTACCTATATAATGGAGCTATATATATATATATATATATAGGTATTTGCTTTCAACTTTTCGTTTCCTGTCACTGTTAATGTCATTATAAAAGTTCAATTGAGCTCTGTCACTTTGGTTTGCACTTGTCACCTTTCTAGAATTTTTTTTACAAACCATAATTAATTAAATTGATTTTAGCAAAACAGTATGATTATTTTTTTTTTTTACAAAAACCACAAGGTTCGAATCTTCAATTCGGTCTCCAAATTTTACTTTTTGGAGAGACCGAATTAGGAATTCGGTCTCCATATTTTCTCTGTTTTGGCCCCTGTTTCGGCTAGTTTCAGCTCCTGTTTCGTCTTGTTTCAGCACACATTTCAACTTTTCTCGAACAACATGTATTTATGTGATATATTTTCTTTGTTTTGGCTCCTGTTTCGACCTATTTCTGCCAGGAACAATCCCTCTTTCAGCCTATTTCTGTCAGGGACAAAATCTGTTTCTGTCAGGGACATCTCCTGTTTCAAAATATAGGGAGACTGAATTGGGGATTCGGTCTTTATAATTTTTGTAAAAAAAAAAATCACACTGTTTTGCTAAAATTAATTTAGTTAATTATGGTTTCTAAAAAAAAAATTCACCTTTCTATCTCGAAACGCACAATACTTTTGTATTGTAACGCTTTTAATTTTAATCGGAAATTCTAGTTGACCGTCTGACCGACCTGATCCCAGTGCAAGTAATACAGTAACGGGCGGATCTACAATTTTTGTTATGATAGAATACTAATTGGATTCAAATTCATTAATTTATTGGATATACAATTACAATTTTATCTCTATAACTATGTTTATTATAAAATTTGTTATAATCATAAAACGAATAAAACGAGTGATACAGTATTGAAATATTTTTAATAAGCTAATTAAAAATTCGTTTGACGCAATTCAAAGTTGGTCTGTTCTTAGCCAATTAGCAAATTAAAGTAAAAGTTTAGATAAAAATTTAATCAGAATATAAGTGTTGAATAATAAAGGCACAAAAGGTTTGGCCAATCCATTTCTTAGAATTGTAATAAGAGATTTCACCATCAAATCTTTCTCTTTTATTCTATTTACGAAATAGAGTATTACATTATCCCGAAAAAAAAGAAATACACATAATCGACCAAAATTCAGAACAAATTGATTCAAAGAATCAGACTAACTCAAATTAGAGGTAGGTACTACATTGTATGATTGTATGAATACCTCCTTGATCATATATTAATAAGTTTTTATTAAATTAATAATTATACGCTTCGTCATTGATAATTAATTAATTCTCATTAGAACTTTTCGTTCATTTGATTTCTGCATCTGTCCTAATAGTATGAACATCTTTTCTCCATCATAACGGATTATTTATTATACATGGGTGTTAAATGTTAATTCAACATATTATATTATATTATATTACATTTATATCAGAAAAAAGCACGAGCAAAGATGGAAAAGAGATGAGACATAAAAGATGGGACCAATTCGGCTGCTCTCTGAATAGAAGAGTATGACTCTTATATTCTAAATTGAACTGTTTATATATGTTAAAATCTGTATATAAAAAAATTCAATTTTAAATAACAGGTTCTGCTCAGTGGAGTCGGATCCAAAAGATGAGTCAAGACTGTCAGCGAGAGGTACGTAGGTCGAGGTGGTAATAAAAGGCATGCAGTGCAAGTTGGCCATGTCCAGTTGGCATGGAGCCATTTCCAGTTGCCATGCATGCATAATGCATTATTGATTGCATTGCACCTCTAGGTCCTCTACAATTTCCATGACAACGCGCAACAGGTTTGACTGGCCTAACAGCTGGTTAGGATCTTCTGCGGCAAATTTATCCAAACTTCAGTGTGGTTTACTTCACTTGCATGATTTATCTTAGGATTTCACTGCAAAATATATATGCCATAAATTTTTAGAGAATGTTAGAGAAAATAATTTGACAATAGAGCTATTGGTTTTGGTTGTATAGGTATAGGTAAAATATTTGTAATGCTTTTAGTTATAAGGAAGATGTTGTTTTTTGTCATCAGATCAAAATTGATTCTCTTAATATGTCATTTTTAATAGACTTTATGGTTAATTTGTTATATTATTAGTTAGGTACAAATTAGGCACTCTAAACAGATTTCTACTAGCAGAATACACGTCATTAAATGCTCTTGCTTTTCCTGAGAGATTATAAAATTTATTGAAAACTTTTCTCCTGTAAAAGAAATATCTCAGAAACCTCATGAAGAGCTTTCTGTGGAATAAACTTTTCAACCAAAATGTGTCCTGTGTTAATTTTTCAAGCCACAAAAACCTAAAAAAGACAAAAACAATCATCAAAAAGCTTCGATTTAAGAAAAAGAAAAAAAAAAAATCACCTAAATCTCCCAATTGGCCCATGAAAGGGGAGGAGGTTGTTTGATACGCAATCGGTCTCTTGATGTTCCTCTTTTTTATTATTTTTCTTTCATCCAACTTTTACACTCAGCCACATATTCACGAACGAGATTAAATTAAAAAAGGGGTAAAAAATAGTAATAAAAAAATAGCAGGAGATAATCAATATGCTATGCGAATTAAGTTGCAAAGAAACAAATGGATAAAACGGGTCCGTGATGAGGAGTGCGTATCCTCTGAGATATCTCAACTTTTGCGTGACCGACGTGTCCGATGCCTATTCGGGGGTGATGTAGGGATCAGTATTATGTGTGCTTTGAGATTCGTGCATAACGTATTTAAACGGTTGAGATTTTCCATAAAGTCACGCAAAGTTTGAGATATCTCAGAGGATACGAATTCGTTGAGGAGTGGATATACAAGTTGGCCAATTGGCCGACAGCCGCCATTTCTGTCAAATCTCTTGTTTTCTTGAAGTTGACAATTGAGCCTCAACAGTGTATTTCTGTCGCCTTCTATTAAATATTGAAGTTAGCACAACGAATTTATATCGTGTTTGAATGGATATAAGATTGATTTTCTTAACCATTTATATATATAATTGAGACTTGTGGCATCTGAAGTAAAATTCACTGAAAGTATGAAATGAGATTGTAGGTTTTAGTGTACTCTTAAAAAATTATTCGATTGTCAATCAATGTCGATAAAATGAAATTCTTGATATTTCGAAGTGCTCATTGAATAATTAATTTATTTTTGAATTGCACCAATTTGTTGTACAAGCTCATGTTAATTATTGAGTATGAAAGGGAAAGAAATTATAGAAAAATCAATTACGCGGCCCGTGGTGTGTACAAATTGTACCAACCGGCCCAAAATTAAATCTATTCATTTGTATTACTCGAGGCTTTATATGTTCTTGGGCCATAAATAATAATCCAATGTTATACCTAATTGGGCCTGAAGTATCAATAGTAACAAAGCATAAAATATTTCGAGCCCAATTATATATCTTCGCGAGGTGTATGCTGTGCAACAGACGCACCAATTGATTGGTAAGAAAAGAGAAATCAAATTCAAAGCCGCGCCACCGTCGGAGCTGTTTGGATTCGGATTTTTTCGAAATGGAAGAGAAGTTTGATCCTGTGCGTCATTAGAATACTCTTGCACTATTCCAATCGTTATTTCTAATGTTAAAAATCTTTTATCAAACCGAATTTTGAGTGTACTGATGTGATCAGGATCTCATTCACGCGATTTACAAGCTGGTTTGGAGCAGGCGAAGCAAAAAGGTCGAAGGGAACGAAGCCATCGATCTGGAGGTATGTTGTAATCTTCGAGTTTAAATCTAAGTGGTGCTCAATTTTGTAGTGGTTTAGATTTAGTTTCAGTTTGCTTCGTGTATGTGAGAAGAATTAGATGACCTAACCAAATTAGTACTTGAACATTTAAAAGTTCATGCTGGATTAAACTGGACTGAAGGTGGCACTGTTCTGATTGAGCAATCTTTTTGAAAAGCCACGGAGCAATTTGTACTGAGATTATGGATTTGTTTCCATATATCAAAAGTTGGCATTGATGTAGTGATGTAATTGTTTGGTACAGCAGGCTGGCCCAAGCACATCAAAGAAGAGTCGAGCGACAACAGGTACTTCGTTACTATATAAAATTTATATATACCGTTAAATTTAACTTTTCTAGTGATGCATGATCAACTTATCCATGTATAAAATATTAAAATGTAAGAACTAAGACCAATCCTCAAATATAAGCAAGCACATAATAACTAAAACCTGCATTATTTACCCGGTTGCATCCTGATACTTACATAGTATCTTTTAATATGCAAGTTATAATTTTTTTGATCCGTTTTACTTATAACTTCTTCATGATAACAGCTAATGCCAGTGCACTGAAAGTAAGTTGTGAGCTTCTGAGGTTATTTGTTGCAGGTGCTCATGCTTTCATTTATATAGTTCAATAAAGATCATAAAAGTTATTTAAACTAAATCTTTGATCATCCATTAAATAATTAATTAATCACAGAGGCTATTCAGCGTGCCGCCTTAATTGCTGAAGCTGAAGGAATTGACACCATTGAGCCTACTCATCTGGAGAGAGTGCTTCCTCAACTTCTTTTGGACTTCTAAGACTATGGAAATGAATATTCCAATAGTAGGTAGGTTCCATGAAAGTTCTACAATACTGTTCTTTGGACATTTATGATGAGAAATTTGGGGCTCTTTGGTCTTTCAAAGAATAGTATGCATTCTTGACTGTGCTAAGATCTTGACTCTGAGATCAGAATTCCATTAATTATTAGTTTTTTAAGTTAAAAGTCATTTAAATTTCCTTTTTCTCATTCATGTACTCATTATTTTTGCATTTCAGATTACTTGTATCAGTTAGTGGTCCTGTGCAATGTAAATTTTTTATTTATGACTAGCAAAAAGTCAAACATCAAAGCATTTGTCTTTCTTTTTTTTTCTTCTTTTGACTGAATTTGAATCGGTGGAAGTTATGGCGTAGCTACATATTATTTAGTTTCTATGGTATCTGTATTGTTGAAAATTGATATACACCCTATTGAAAAGTTCAAAGTATAATGATTGCAACGCTGATTTGGTTGTTTAAATATTTATATTGAAAATTGACTCATATTAGATGTACCAGTCAGATGAAAAAGACCAGAGAGAGATGTTTGTGCAGTTGAGTTGTAGGAACAAAGTTCAAATGAAAACAGAAATAAATGATTATAAAAAAAAATCCTAAAGGACTTTATTTTCAAATCAGTCCAATTTATTAAAGTTTTGAAATAATATGTAGAACAAATAAAATATGTTAGGACTTGGACTTCGAATCCTACCAAGAGTGATCAAATTAAAAAAATATGAATTCCAGATCAGGTATGCTTTAGATGACTCTATTTGAATATGAATAATTCATTTTACAATAGATAGAAACAAACAATACTGTTTTAAGGATGGCTTTCTAATTTCCACCTAAATTGAAAACACAAAAGATGGCAGAAGTCCTTCCTTGTGGAAAAATAGTTAGAAGTTTACAACCCTATCTGAGCCAACATGTACCGTAAATCTCTGCTGTTAGGTCTCTCATTGGGATCATCATATGTGCAAAAACAAGCTATTTTTGCCACCAACAGCATCTGCTCCTCAAAACCTCTACCAATCAACTTTGGATCAATCACCACCATCGGATATTCTGACCGCATGATTGCCCTCACCCATCCCACGATGCACAACTCATCTGTCATCTGAAAAAAATCATCGCTGGGAAACCTCCCAGTAACCAACACAAGTAAAATCACACCAAATGAATAGATATCACACTTCTCTGTGCATAAGAGCCTCTGGTAGTACTCAGGAGCAATGTATCCAAGTGTTCCTGCAACATTGTTGGAATTGATTGCCCCACTTACGGTGTCGAGTTGGACGAGCTTCGCAAGCCCGAAATCTCCGATTCTGGCATTTAAGTCTCTGTCTAGGAGAATATTACCTGGTTTCAAGTCACGGTGTATTACCTTAGGTCGGTGCGCCATGTGGAGGTACTCAAGACCAGCAGCTATGCCCAGTGCAATCTTGTACCGGCGAGGCCAGTCTAACTCAGGGTTTCCATGTTTTAACACATCATGTAGTGAGCCATGCGGCATGTATTCGTAGACAAGGCAATGACTTCCTGGCTGTGGTACGTGTGCCAATAGCCGAACTAGGTTGGGGTGTCGCATGCGGCTTACTGTCTTGATCTCAGATCGGATTTGACGCATGCAATGGTCTAAAAATTTGCTTTCTTCAGCACAGAGCTGGGTGGCACCGAGTGATGGGTACACTACCTTCTTGATGGCAACTGGTATGGTGCGGTCGGCAGAGATGAGGTCTGCACGGTAGACTTCACCACATCCGCCACGGCCAATCACTTGAAGAGGTATTGGGAGGAGGCCGTTGCACAAGTCGTCAACAAAGGAGAGATTATCGGGTGAAAGAAGGAGAGGGGTAAATACTGTCGCAGCATGGGCTGGTTCAGGATGAAGGCGTTTTTTGATAAAGACTCTGAGATTGCAGTATTTTGCGGAAAGTCGATATATGGCATAAAAGATGGTCCCAAGGAAAAAACCAGCAGCGAAGGATACTGTAACGCCAACCCAAAGTGGATGTGACATGAAGTGGGCAGCTGAGGCGGTGGTGTCATGACTTAGGAGGAGACGCCTCGATGCGATTTGATTGTCAGTTTGGTCTGGATTGATGATGTGGATTGATCTGGCAGAGATGGAAGGGCCAAGGAGAAAGTGGATGCGGAGAAGGAGAGTTAATATGATATTAGCCATTTGTGCTGGTCTAGGTCTTTGCCTCTGGAAAAGGTACAGAGAGATGAAGTAAACCTTGTGTGCAGTTTTTCAAAGTGTCTTTTTATATTTTGGAGGAGACTTAGTGTTATTTCTTTGGTAAGAGTTGACCTTTGGTCAATACCAACTTATACGTTTTGTATTGCTGACAGAACTGTACAGATTTTTGTTTACTTTGTTTCTTTTTTTATAGTTTGACTGGCACACTCGATGCCATGTTTGAAAACATTTTTCTGATTGACTCTTTATGCTGATGCTAAAGAATTGTTTTGGCTTGAGTTATTGACTTCTTGTGTTCATAGGAGGAAAGTAAATAAATTTGAAGTCTTAAGTTCATTTTGTGTGTAAATGTCTTCTTTCGGCGCCATCTGTAGGCTGTATCAATGGTGTTTATTCAGTAGTTTGATTTCATGATTTGGATCATTCAATCTAAAACAATCAATTTTAGATTTCACAAAATTTGTGACAATGAAACTTCAGAAATTATTCTGTAGTTCTAACACAGGATGGTGGTACAAAGAAACCAGACTAATTTAAAAATGAATTAACTAGTTTTACAAATTGCATTATCTAATTGGATATTACGACTTAAAATAGACAGTATAAAAACAAACTGCACAAAATATATAATGGATACTTAAAGCAGACCATTGTCATTGCATTAGCACTTGACCATTTAATTCTTGGGCCATTCTATAGGATTTTGTCATTTTGTCCTTTCTTTCTTCATATCCTTGCAACTTCCATTACATGCCTGGCACATAACAAATTTAATTAACTGCAGCATAGCACAAATGCACAATAGGCATTGTAAATTTGTAATAGTTAATTTCTAGATAAAAATTGTAACAACATGCGACAAAGCTTAGCCAATGAGCCACAATAACTTCACAAGCAGATTAAATGTAATGCAACTTGTGTTCTAAATTATATTGACTATGTACATTTTCTAATCCGTGGAATAAATAATTAAACGGTACAAGTAAACCTTCGTTCTAAACGGGCTTTCCTTAACATGCTAACATCTGGGCTGATTAAAATACGGCCCAAGAATCTTTTGTTTTTTTCTTCTTTTGTTGAGTTGGCGGCAGGGGTGAGTAAATTGCTCATAACTCGTGCACCGCTCATAACTCACTCATTAAAAATTCGTCTAAACTCGCTCATTAACAACTCACTCATTTACTTAATGAGCGAGAATGAGCATGACTCAACTCGCTCATAACTCGCTCATTAAGAATTTGCCACATCTAATCCCTACCACATTTAATCCTGTGTAACATCAGTTTTGCCTCATTAAATTCTATGTAATATTCATAGTTTCATACATTCATTTTTTTTTTGTAAATTGGCAGAACCAAAACCTTCGCCAATTACTTGTTACTTGTTTAAGATGAATTTTCATTATTGTTTTTGTAATACAAATTTGTAGGTATGTGACAAGGAAATATCTGTGTGTATGTCACAAGTAGGACCGTCAAAATCAACAAGACGATAGCTGTTGAATTTTTATTAGTTTCTGTTGTTAGTTTATGTTGGATTATTCTATTTTTGTAATATGTTGATTGTTGTCTGTTGATGCTACTGTGAAATCTATTTTTGTTGGATTTTTATTATATTTTATTTAAATGAATTATGACAATTTGTTAAATTTTGATACTCATAAGTCATAACTCGTGAGCCGCTCATAACTCGCTCATTAAAAGCTCGCTCATTTACAACTCGTTCATTTATCCGCTCATTTAAACTCGCTCATTAGCAACTCGCTCATTTACTTAGTGAACGAGTATGAGCATACCCTAACTCACTCATGCTCGCTCATTAATCACCCCTAGTTGGCGGCTTGTCGCTTGACAAATATATATCACCGGAGGTAACAGAATATTTGAGTTTGAAGTTTGAACCTGTCCGTTCGTTATGACACGATTAATATAAATAATATTTGTTCTGTTCTATTTCAGACCAAATAATTATAACATAGGTTTCTTATTTGAAATATCATTTAAGAAATATATAAAATACAATATTTCTTAACAATTTCATTCAACTCATTAATAAATGCAACAACTAAAAATTTAATTTATTGAATACACGATTAGATTGTATCCATCTCATTAAATTCAATTTATTTAATTATAAAAATATTTTTTTGTATTTCATGAAATAATAATAATTAATAAATGTTATTACGATTGTTAATCTACTTTATTTAATTATTAATAAGTATAATTGTATAATATCAAACATTTTATTAAAAAAAAAAATTCACAACTAATCACATAATACAACTGAAAATTTATTTTTCTATATTCCTATATTAATTCCGTACATATTCATATTTATATATTCTTAATTTTTTTAAATAAATTCTCATCTCCATTAAATTCCATACCGTCAAATTATGTAACAAGCGAACCGCAAAGTAAACCAGATTGAGTTTATCCACATGATAAACTGCCACGTAATCCACACATATGTGAGATTCTAGCATATTATCCTCTCCATTTCCAAATGAAAAGTTCTGCCATTAATTTATTTTGAACTGCAAATTAAAATGAAAGGAATTCTACATCGGTGACTTCTACTGGAGAGCAATATAACTTCCGGACCTCTCTACCAGCGGCGTTTGCTTACACGTGGGGAGTCCACATCTTGGCCGTCCGATTGTAAACGGGGCCCATCCGGCACCTGTCTAAAACAGAGGCGGGTCTTTAATGTTAGTGCGGATTTAATTTACACGAAAATTAAAGCAAATCAGACGGTCCAGATACATTTCGAAATATTCCCTTTGGAGTTAATGCAGAGGATACAAAGTCACACGTGGGAACCTCCTGGTCCCCCACCTGTCCTCCTTCGAGACAGCGCACGCACTGAGGAGGTGCACCGCAAAACTATGTCTAGCCTGCGTTTGAGCTTGCCTCTGAGCGTGCCGCGCATCTCTCTTCTCCAGTCGCGCCGTTACTCTTCGTGCGACTTCGCTCGGTTCTTCCCCTCCTGCTACCCTGGTGAGAAGCTTCAGCGGGGCTGTCGGCGACTCCAGTCGTTTCTAGAAATGGAGGTATTGCTCCGCTCTCTAAGGCCTAGGCTTTTCTGCTGTGTAAGTTGGAAGGGAGAAACAAGAAATTTTAGATT
>CAXKVR010000558.1:0-14235 GCA_964058845.1 Carex sylvatica
CTAATTGACCAGAGTCAATGAATCCTTTAACCGTCTCCTTGATCATTTCACTTTGCTGGCGCCACCATCTCTGGAAGAAGGCCTACAAAAAACACTTGAAATTATAAACCGTATATTCCAGGACCCTATAAATCACTTGAAAGACAACCATTACTTTTTCTAAACATGTTTCCATCAAATAATACCTGTTCGACATAGATGAACTTTCGGTTTTTGTCCTTTAGGAGAGCAGTCACCATTGAATCCAGAACATTTTGCACACAAGCACCCTAGATTGAACGAAATTAAGAAGATGTAAAAAAACAAAATGTTAAATCTTTATCTGCTAGTATTAGATGTTCATATTTAATTTGGTTTATAGAACAAATGGTCTAACACGATATCAAAGAAAATAAAAAAGTTCAATAAAGAAAAAAGATAAAAGATAGCATGAAATGACCTGAATGCATTATCCTAAAAACAAAATTAAATTCGCATAAAGTTAATCCTTCTGTTTCAAAATGGTTTTAAGGGCTATCTCAGACTTTTTATCCATCTAACAATATGAAGGCTCTTAGGTTCAAAACTAGTGATAACTAGTACCAATAAGTTATAGAATTCACAGGGAGTCAAGCACATTGAGTTATTAGCAACAGGAACTAGATTGTGGAATAAAGTAGGCATCCTATTCATAGTACACAGTAAATTGTCGATCAAGATTACAATTCTTAAAAGTTTCTTAGCATTTTTCCAGAGAGAGTTTGTGTGATCACAAATTTCTAATTCAACCGGAAAAAGCATATGAAGGGATAAATCTTAAGTTGTTTTCAATTTTTCATTTTTCAATTTAATTCCAATTTTAGTTAAACACTTCCAATGGTTTGAGCCTTTATTCTAATTTAGAAATTCTGTTCACTGTTGACCAGGGAGTGGACTTTCTATAGTACAGTACAGTGTACAGATACTATTCCTATAGGTACAAATTTAGTGATAACTAGTACCAATAAGTTATATAAGTTAACAGGGAGTCAAGCAGAAATAAGACCTGCATTCGATTGTGGAATTAAGTAGGCATACACTGTATTAGAGGTTAACAGGGAGTCATAGTACACGGTATACTGTCTATCTAGATTACATTCCGTAAAAGCTTCTTAGCATTTTTTCACAGATAATTTGCTGGATCACAAAATTCTAGTTCAACCGGAAAAAGCATATGAAAGGGTTACTCTGATTTGTCTTCAAATTTCAGTTTAATTCCAATTTCAGTTAAACACTTCCAGTGGTTTGAGCACAATAAAAGCGAAAAATAAAAGGCACAATAAAATGTAACCTGGATAGAGTTATTTGACCCCACGTAGTACTGATCAACGGTCTTGAGCCATCCCACGTCATCGTGCGTGTGAGCCACCACGTGTACATTCAGCTTTCCCTCCACGATTTGCTGTGAGGTGTTGTATGCTATGTACGCTGAATCAACCCCGAAATATCCAAGGGATAAGAAGAGAAATAATAGAATAGGCGCCATTGCCATGGCGATGATAATAGTTTAGTCGAAGAAGAATGAGAGAGACTTGAGACTGAGAGACGCGAGATCGAGCTTCTGACCTTTGAGTTCGTATCCTCTGAGATATCTCAACTTTTGCGTGACCGACGTGTCCGGTGCCTATTCGGGGGTGATGTAGGGGGTCAGTATTATGTGTCCTTTGAGAATCGTGCAGAGCGTATTTAAACGTTGAAATTTTCCATAAAGTCACGCAAAGTTTGAGATATCTCAGAGGATATTAATTCCTGACGTTTTTAGTGGGAGTCGATCCTCTGAAGTAACTCAAATTTTGGGTTTATTTTGAGTTTAGATCAGACCGTCCGATCAGAATTCGGTCCAATCCGACCCGAGATGGAATGCACAGGATCCCTTTAATATTCGTGTCAGAGAAGATCGAACGGTCCTGATACAAAATCAAAATTTGAGTTATTTAGGGTATCCGAATTAGGTTTGGTGCTATGTCGTTGGCTACTTGGCTTATTGCGGTACTGTTTGAATGGAATCGGTCTATGTAAGTATTTATGAATATGTGTTTGTCCTTTTTCAAAATAGTTTGTTGATTTTGTAATAAATTAATGTATTAAATTTTGTCATTTTATAATACAATCAACTAATTTGTGATTTTCACTAAATATTGAATAAAAACATGTTGTTTTACAATTTATAAAATTCAGATATACTTAAAAAGAAGTAACACAAATATAATATGTGTATTAGTTGGGAATAATGTTACTATGATTATTGGAGCTAAGGGTTTGTTTATTTGCACAAAAAAACCGATCCAAAAATTACTTTCTTCATCAAATGTTTTCTTAAAATCTATTAAAAATAAAATAATTGGCATTGTAATTTTTGCAACTGTAATAATGAAAAGTACATAAATGACGGACGAGTATAAATTATGCAAATGATTATGAGATATAATCATTTTTTTTTGTTATTTTCCAAGTAATTTTCAATAATGAGAAGATACACAGTTTATGAAAATTATATAGCAAATTAAACTCAAAAGGCTTAATAATATAAATTTATGAAATGGATATTGAAATTAAACTAGCATTTAGACAAGCTATTAGCTTTTAAGTAAGATATATATAATTATAATATTAATTTATGATAATTTTGTATATTCATAGTTGACAATCTTATATGATTAGGTTAAATATATAAATAATTGACTACTCTATCTTCCTCTTTGGCATTTCTGTAAACTATCTTGATGTTCTACAAACTTCATGTACACCGCGTCTAAGCGTCTTCTTTTATACAATTTTCTACGATGTGTTTCAATGATTTGGATTTTTGGATAAGGTTCACTGCTCAGCCCGGATTTACTGTAATATCTGCAAACGTCGATTCATGTTATATGGCTCTTTTTCATTGCGTGTCTCGCGTAGAGATTCTCTCGTTCGTGTTTTGTGTTTGGATGCAAACTTTTAGGGTCTGTTCAGGCTGAGTTTTAATAGGAACGAGTGGGATTTTAAGCTACGTGAGAATTTTAATCCAATTCCGTTGGGAAAATGAAAATTGAGTCTGAGCTCATTTTTTTTGTTCCCATAAAAATATACAGGTTTGGAACGTTCTTGGAAAAAAATATGGGAAGTAATTGAGAAAATACATATCATCCGAACGGGATTGAATTAAAATTCTAACTTACCTTAAAATATCACTCGTTCCTATTAAAACTCAGTCTGTTGAACATGCTCTAAAGGAAACCGAATGTGACTGAGGAGATAGAAAATTCCTACATCAAAGTCACTGTGTGTGGATCTGAGGTGCAAATGAATCCTCAGTTCAAAAATTAAAAGCAGAGGACAGATCAAAAATTAAAAGCAGAGGACAGAAAATTTATACACGTGGGCTGAATGTTTCCTTCTCTCTCCACGCAGCCTTTCTGATTCCACATAACATATTTCGATTATGGAGAAAGTTATATATCTGTACCTCTTTCTTAACTTCACTGGGGATTGTGGGACTATCATCTTGATCCGGACATTCTATTTTTTTTATTTTTTCTTACATCTCAATTTTTGATCAAAACTTACAATAGATTAAAGTGCATGTTGGAGCAACTATATATAAAACTTACATATTTTTATTTTTTTATTTTTAAATGTTGTTTTCTTATTTTTTTAATACATATTTTACATATTTATTTATTTTCTAATTTTTGTAATTACATATTTTTAAATGTTTGTTTGTTTATAAATATTTTTTTTAATATTTTTTTTTTGTAAATGTTTTTAATTACATAATTTAAATGTTTGTTTATTTTTTAATTTTTGTAATTACATAATTTAAATGTTTATTTTTTTTGTAAGTGTTTGTAAAAGTTTATTTTTTGTAAATGTTTTCAATTACATATTTTAAATGTTTGTTTGTATTCTAATTTTTGTAATTATATATTTTAAATGCTTGTTTGTTTGTTTATAAATGTTTATTTTTTTAAATGTTTTTAATTGTTGTTTTCTTATTTTTTGATTTATTTATAATATTTTCTTATTTTATTTGTACCATTTTAGTAATATTTTTTATTAGAAATAGTTCATCTTTTTAATATTATTATTTAATTAATTTTATTTAATTTCATTAATATTATTATTTTTAAAATATGTTTACCAAATGTTACAATTTACAATATATTATTGGTCTAAATAAATATATGGTGGTACGATAGTTTTTTTTTCATTGTAATTTTTATATTTAATTACTTTTTTATATTAAGCTAACTTTAACTTAATTGGTTAAAATCAATACTGAACATAACGTTATACTATTCAAAAAAATAATTAAATAAAACATCATTTATAACTAAATTAAACTAAAATAATTAAATAAATATACATATTTTAAAATAAATAAAGATTTTTCACAATTAATCTCATGATACAAACCAAAGGTTTAAATAGCGTTTATTGCGTCATAATGGACTGGTTGAAAAACAGCGCTATGCCTAAATAGCACCGCCATAGCGCGAAATAGCGCGCTATAGCACCATAGCTTTTATGGTCCGAAAATGATCTAGTGGGCTATTTAGAACCTTGATACAAACAAACATTCATTTTCTCATATTCTCATAATTAATTCCGTGCATTCTGTACCTGTGAGTTCCCACTTTTTTAAAAGTGGATTTTCATCCCCATCAAATTCTATCCCATGTAATTCCGTGACATTCAAACACGCTCTAATAACGTGCAAGAAGCGAGAAACTGTCATGAATAGGTACGAAGTAATGACATCGAAACTTCTCATTTGTTCTCTCCAAATTTAGAAATTAAAATCTGTTCAGATACTGCAGATAGATTTGAAAATTTTGTAAAAGGAGAAAAAAATATGGAAGCAGATTTAAATAACTAATTAATTTTAAATATATTAATTAACTAAATATTTGATAAAAAATAATACTTTAATTTCTAATTTTTAATATTTTGACTTATAATTTATGCTCTAACCAATAATTTTAATTTATCAATTATAATTCAAGAAATTTATTTTAATTTTAACCCTAAATTAATTTTAATTACAAATTAAATATTCAGGGAGGAAAAAAAATTCAAAGAGGAGCAAACTCGATCAGAACGTTCTGATCTGCACTAAAACTCAAAATTCAGGAGAAACAACCGTCCCTCCCCGTAGGACCATGTGGGTCCACTCCTGCCACCTATCATATTTCAGTATAAAATTGTATCCGTTGGATCACTTTAAACTTTGTACCACTTCGATTTAAATTTTTTTTCATAAATTCATTCGTCTTGTCTCGTGCAGCCTGTGTGCTGCACGGCAGAAGTTCCTCTAAAGATTTTTTATGTATTACAAAAAGGATAATAAAACAAACCAAAAGTTTTACGAAAACATCAGAAGAAAAAAACACTTTAATGTGAGGGGTTTGCACCCTAAATTAAAATGGTAGCAAGTGGAGAGGGTTTTACAAAGGTATAGAAAAAGCTATAAAAAAATACGGCTACATGAAATGTGAGCGAATGAAAAAAAAGGTGGTTTTTTTAGCAGAAATGAAGAAGTTAGATAAATAAGAAAATTAATATATGAGAGATTCAAAATTACTTTAACAAAGAGAACAATTTTATGATTTATCAGTAGAGGAGCAACGTCGTGTGTATAGATTATGCATAAAATATATAGATAAGTATAAATTTCATAAATAAGATTAAGATAAATATGAACACTTTGAAATACATCTTTCTTAGTCTCTTTTATATCTCTTATAATTTATTTATTTTCACGCGAATGAAAAAAACATATAAAAAGGCGAAAACAATAAAATGGGGCATTCCGAGAATTGAACTCGGGACCTCTCGCACCCTAAGCGAGAATCATACCACTAGACCAAATGCCCTTTTCGAAATAGTATTTCTTCATTGATATTATATTTAATTTTTTGATGGCTTCGAGTCTGCCTCCGCATTTATCACAGCGTTTCGTCCAACAATAAAACAATGTATTTGCATCGATCAACTCTACATCTCCCTGTGTTACTTCAATTAATTTCTGCCTTGTGACTGGGAAGTAAAATTCACTTGTAACTGGTCTGACATGTTACGAATGATAAATTTTTTTATTTCCAAATTTTTGCTTGAGTTATTCCCGATGTGCAACTTTTTAGAAAAGTGAACCAACTCTCAGACCTAATATTTATTGTCCCAAATACCCGTTTACCCGACCTACCCGTACCCGACCAAACCCGTGTCTAGGGCTGTAAACAAATCGAACCGAATTGAATTGATCTTATTTCAATTTGAGTTTGAGTTTCTTTGATTTTTTTTATAACAAACTAATTTCAAATTGAATTAATTGCGAACTACAATTTTTTTTGGCAACCCTAGTTATATCAGTAGTTTATGCATTAGTTTTCTTTGCGTGGAACAAAATTCACAAGGTTTACTTTTACCTTTCACAAATTCACACTGATGGATTATGTGCCAGCTCAAGATTCTCTTACCTTTTACAATGCTGTATTGATTAAAATCACCGCATAGACATAGTCAAATATAACTTATTCCATTGTTAATTTGTTATGCTGCTGAAATATTTTTCTATTATAAGTTACCATTATTTTTACAGTTTTAAGCTCTGATATAAATTCGGTTCCTGCATTATTAATGATTGATGGTTGAATCCATTAGTTGTATTATATGAGATTCGAACCTAAATAGTTTGCGAATCAATGTTGAACGAATTGTATTCAGTTCGAGTTTGATTTGTTTCATAACAAACTAATTTCAAATTAAATTAATTACAAACTTTTTTCGAATCAAACTCAAATTCAATCACAAACTATGAACTTTTTGTGCAGCACTACCTCTGTCCATACACTTCACATGAATTCCGGACCAAAGTGATTCTGACAAAAACATATTAATTCAGATATAATTTAAGCATATGATAAGATGCAATTTTGTTAACAATTTCATTCAATTAATAAATGCAACAACTAAAATTCATTTTATTAAATACAACCATTAGATTATATTTATCTCATTAAATACAATTTACTTAGTTATAAAAGTAAATATTTATATTTCATGAAATAATAATTGAGTTCAGCTAATGTCATAACGTTATAATTTCAGCCTAAGTTATAACAAGTTAGAGATCCGAACCGCTCAACATGATCTCCTTATTAAAATGTGCTTGGAGATCAAATTTTATATTTTTTGAAATTTTATACTATTTCTTTAGATAGGTACAAAATCACTGTTTTCAGATAATTATGTACCATTCAAAACAATGATTTTGTACATATTTAAACAAATAGTAAAAAAGTTTTAAAAAATATAAAATTTGGCCTTTAAGCTCATTTTAATATGGAGATTATGTTGAGCGGTTTAAATCGACTGTTCGAAACTTGAAATCGCAAAAACTAACTTGTTATAACTTAGATTGAAATTATAACATTATGACATCAGTCAGACTCATAATAATTAATAAATGTTATTATGTTAATCTACTTTATTTAATTATAATAATAATATTATTTATTAGTATAATTGTATAATATCAATTATTTTGAAAAGAAAAATAAAATTTCTCACAACTAATTTTACAGTACAACTGAATATTGATTCAACACGTTTCCATAATCAATCTCATGCGTCTTTGTATCTATGAGTTCTCACTTTTTTAAAATTAGGTTTCTCTTTCCGTCAAATTATATCTTGTGTAATTCCGATCGACAATTTTAAAGAAACCAAATTTTATTTTTTGTCCCTTCACAAATTATGATTCAGCGAATTTCCAACTAAAGAAATTGAAAAATAATTTGGTTCTTCAATGACGAGATCTTGAAAGCTGTTTTTTCAAGTGTCAGTAACGTCTGCAAAATCATAATCTCGAAATAGTCCATTCATTGCCTTGTATGTTATTTTTAAATAATTTCTATAAATAAATAAAAGGGCCTGCCACACGTGCGTGTATGGGTTCGTGTTGCCTAGGAGTGCGTATCCTCTGAGATATCTCATATTTTGCGTGACCGACGTGTCCGGTGCCTATTCGGGGGTGACATAGGGACCAGTATTATTTGAGTTTTGAGATTCGTGCAGAACCTATTGCAACGGTTGAAATTTTCCAAAACGACACGTAAAATATGTGATATCTCAGAGGATGAGAATTCGTTGCCTAGACGGCTAGACACCGACACAGCGTGTCAGTCTCCAGCAGGATCAATTTCGGATCACACCTGCTAAGACCTCTCCAATTGGGTGTGAATCTACGAAATCAGCAATCGTCGGCCTTATAGCGTCCTTTAAGCATCTCTCTCTCTCTCTGTCTCTGTCTGCGAATTTCAGGTAGACTTACTAAACCCTAGATTTTAGATTTTGTTCTTTGTCAATCCATTTAGAATCGATCTGAATTGGAATTAGACTAGCGATAATGGTCAGGAAGAGGCCAACAACGGGTCCTAAGGCTGATCGACCATCGTCTAGTTCAACCCCCTCCCAGAAGTTCAAGAAGAGGAGGAGGAATCTCAAGAAGCGACCTCAGGAGGCCATGGCGGATACGGGTGCTCCAAACTCTGACCCCAAACCGACTGATAAATCTGACCCCAACCCTAGCTTGGTATCTAGTTCATCGCCTAACAATAGTGCTAAGAGAAAGGCGTCTGGTGCATCTCCTGATGGGAGTGCTAAGAAAAAGGCATCTGGTTCCTCTCCTGACCGGAATGATAATAGAAAGGAGGAGAAGAAGAAATTGGATAGGGAGAAGGATGCTGAAAGGGACAGGCCAGAGAAGAGCTCTGGGTTTATCTTCATGTGTAGTGGCAAGACAAAACCAGAGTGTTATCGGTATCGGGTTTTTGGTTTGCCGAAGGGTCAATTGGAAAGCGTTAAGAAAATTAAACCTGGGACAAAGCTGTTCTTGTATGATTTTGATCTGAAGCTGCTGTATGGGGTGTACAGGGCGACCTCTAATGGAACGTTGGACCTGGAGAGGGACGCCTTCCTTGGCCGGTTCCCTGCACAGGTAGCTTTGCCTTTATTACCTTTTTAGTTCAATTTCATATTAGATTGAGATTTGATTGTCAGAGGCTTTGTTACCTTGGCATGATACTGTGTTTGGACATAATCTGACCAAATGTCTTACCATTCATGAATGGACCTTCTTTACTGACCTGTGTTTGGGCAGGCTATTCCTCCTTTACCTTGGCAGGATATTTTTTGGGCATGATTTGACCCAAATGGCTTGTCAATAATGGAGGGTTGACTTTATCAGCACATGTCGGGAAAGGTTATTTCTTTGTTATGAATAACCAGACCTGATCCAACCCAGTTGTGTCTCCAATTAGTTTGGTTGATATGATTTGGTCAGATTGGGTAAAGGAGTGTTAAAAGAGGAAGGTGCATGAAAGTGCAGCCAAAATCTTGAGAATTTAGTAGGTCAAGTGACAAATGTTATTAAAAGTTATATCTAGTTATTAATTTGGACTGCATTATAGTTCCTGTGATCTTATTGATTAGTGATGTACTTGGCTGGTGCTTCTGGACTATTTTTTTTTAAATTATTGTCAGGGACAATCGAGATATGCTGGTAGTAGGAAAATAGATTGCTATATGGGTAGAATGGTTATAAGATTATATTCCAGAGCCAAAGTATTTTGATGTGAAATGTAGTACAAAGGTACAACTCATTACTTGGATAGTGATGCTTGACATTTGCTTAGCTTTGAAGTTTTGCATTTGATGCATAGCCAAAACTGTAGGTTCATGCTATATCTAGGTTTTGGCTCGCTCTCCCTTATCCAATTCGTATGTTCTATTGTATTTGATGCATGAACAATATGAGACATACTTTGCTTTGCTTGTCATGATAGCTTTCTTCTAAGGTCCCACATTTACTGTAATAAAGAGCTCGGTAAGAGGAGGGATTCTGTGCCATTACCTCTTGGTGGCACCACATACCACTAACTTGTAATCCAATATTCGTGAATTGACCAATTCAAATTGTTTGAACTTCTCTTTTTTTATCTAAGGCCTTCTTTAGAGAGGTAAGACTCAATATCCCAAGATGTGATAATTTCCCTTTATTCAACATTGTAATACTCCCTAGATACCCCTCTCATCTCCTTAGTGAAATTCTCTAAAATTTCAAATGACCCCTTGTGCCTTGAGGGACATGAAGCCATTCCATATAGGAAGAAAATAGTGATGCCACCGAACATTTATGCCGGATGCCGTTAAACTGGTGAACTTAATTTGCATCAGTTGTGATGGATGTTTGTAGAAAATCATCTATATGGATGGAGAAGTAATTCATAAGTTTTGGAAGTGTAGAAGATCGAATGATGCTTACATTAGTTACAGCTTTCTAGTGCTTCAATTTTTAATAAAACAACTGCAAATGAGCCGATTTATGTATAGTAATGTGGTTTAGAAACACCTAATGGTTTGAACTAATCATTTGAGCCGCGAGTGGCTAAATTTGACCTGACCCAAAGGACTCGCCCAACCTGACCTGACTCCATTTTTTTTTAAAAGTCAAATTGAATCGAATTCGACCCAACCTGACTCAAGGCTACCCGAGACTTGAACATTCTCTGAAGTTGGAAAACATGATATCAGACCCATAACCCTAGAACAACAACAACCAAGCCTTTAGTCCCAAGCAAGTTGGGGTAGGCTAGCAGGAGTCAATTTTGGGTTTCATTTCCATAAAAAGGGCTGTTTTTTTACTGCTTGCTCGCCACGCCTATCATGACCCTCCTTTTTCCTGGCTTGGGACAGGCTGTGCAGAAACTACGACCCATAATCAAACATAACCCTACAATTACCAAAATCAAACAGACTCAACCTGACCCATGACTGATTAAGTACCAAAGTAAAACTGACTCAATAAAGATTCGGCCCGTCTCATGTTGCTTTAGAAGTAACTAATCTCACTCAATCCGGAGAGTCTGCCTGATCTGACTCGACCCAAGCTCGATTATACCTGATTTTTTTTTTTTTTTTTTTTAAAGTTGAATTGACTTTTCTACAAACATCCATCAACTGTGCACATTAAAAAAATATTCAAATCTCATATTTTATGTTATTGCAGAGATAGTTTACATGATTTGAAATTTTGTTGAATTTTTTCATTGGAATCTTGATGTTTACAAACTGTTAACTATGATATACATGTACTTTTTTCATGTGGAAGTTTTCAGATAAGTGCATTACAATTTTTTTATGCATGACATATTTACACAGGTAAAATTCAAGATTGATCAAGACTGCTTGCCCGTTCCAGAGAAGACATTCAAGAAAGCTATTATTGATAACTATAATAATAAGGGCAAGTTCACTCCTGAGCTCAATAATAAGCAAGTAAGTTGTCTGATCTTATGAAACTTTTGTTGTGCTTGCACATTTATATTTTTTCCTTTTCCAAATGATCATGCCAATGCAATATATATTCTCTCTTAAATTTATGCATAGCTGACTTGGATACTCACCAAGTTGGCACACAGTAAGATATATCTCTGTAATTTTCTGTTTGGAGGCAATAAGTAGCTAATACATACATATCTTTTCAATTTTCTGACTTCAAGATGTGCATTTGGTAGGTGAAAAACTTAAAAGCATTATTTAAACCAATCCCTCTGCTCCAGCCAGCACCAAGGCCCTGTACCCCGCCCCCACAAAAATCATACAGATCTGTATATGGGTCACACCACTCTCCTCGAACTGAGCCCCCACAAAAATCATACAGATCTGTATATGGGTCACACCACTCTCCTCGAACTGACGAACCACGTTATTTGCTGCATGACACTGATCCACGTTACATTCGACATGCGCCTTCGCCAGCACCTCAGCAAAACGAGGTGTATGTGCGCTACCCGCCCCCACCAGTGGAGTCAAGGCATGCACCTGATTATTATTTGACTGATCCGCTACATCATGCCCCTCCGCTTGCAGAGCCACTGCACTATGCCCCTCCTGCTGACCCAGTACACTATGTACCTACCACTGACCCAGGGAGCTATGCCTCTTCTCTCAGTAATCCGTACCAGCATTCGTACTACAATGGAAGTCCCTTGCCAGCTGAACGGTACTCACCTTACAACTTGTCCTTTAAATAAACTCTCATAGTTTAAACAAGAAATAACTTGATGTACCTCTTTTTCTTTGTTTTTAATTCCAGTGTTGTTTATAGAGGTTCCCCAGAGATGGTCCCCTCGAGGGAACACCATGGCAATAGGGACTACCGAGCCCAGATACTGCAAGAGGTGGACACTGCAGTTTACAACCGTGAGCCATATGACCCATATCAACATGAAATCTCCTACAGGAATCCAACTTATGCACCAGCTGCTGATCTGACACACCCACCATTACCAGTTTCTTATGCAACCCATCATCCAAGTGCATATGACTTGGATCAAAGCCGGGGCTATTCAGGGCAGCAGTCAATCGCTCCTGTCTCATCTCTCTACTCATTTGCCAGTCGTTCCCAGTCATATAGGTGATTTTGTGCTGTGTTGGCAGTTCACTGCGCCAAATGTGCTCTTTTGAATGAATTGTTGTATTTGTATGAGAATGGCTGTTTGGCACAACCTTGTAGATCATTCTGTTGGCTAATACTTGGTAGTTGGTTCCTCTTTCAATCTTTTGGTGTTATCACCATGCTTTCTCCCTTTGGTGCATAATGCATTGCAAATAATCTGCATTAGTATAAATTTGCATGTGGTGTATTTCTGGTTAGGTTACTATTTAGATTGTTTCAAGAAATCAAGTGATTTGAATTTTCAGAGAAGCTAGCTATATATGAATCCCAATTCATAACCAGATAAAAGAAAACTAAGTTAGTTAACCAAACTTCTGGGTTGTCTTGTGTAATTTGTTTTTTCCTTTGTTAGAAATGCAAGATGGCATAAGACTGTAAGAGCATGCATAAAGATAGGAAGTGTTTATTAATGGATTCAAAGCCAAAAGGTGTCACCATAGTTTCTATTGTGAGTAGAAAACCTTGTGCGTTTGGATTGGAATCAACTCTGCTGCTCTCTAAATAGGAGAGCAAGACCCTGTTATTCTAAATCTAACTGTTCATTTGTGTTGAGATTTGTGCATGAAAAAATTTAACAGTTAGATTTTAAATAGCATGATTCTGCTCTCCAATTTGGAGAGCAGCGGAGTCATATCCGTTTGGATTGGGAGTGAGTTAGCGAGTTTAGCAGCTCTTCCCAACCTTTCATTGGAATAGCAGAGTACGGGTTAGCGGCTATCATGAACAGCTACGCACCCATCCAAACATGGAATAGAGTTCAGAATAGCTCGTGTACCTGAGTTAGCATTATTCCTCTTCCTCTATGATCCAAACACACATGATGAATGAATATGAACACAAGTAAACAGTTAGATGATTTTTTTTTTTTGTTTGGACCGAACTTTAAAAAAGAGATCAACTAACTATCTCTCAGTCAATTTCTTGCATTCACTCGCAATCAATAACTACTTGTGAGGACTGTTAACTAACTGAACTTCATTAATTATTTGGGGACCACTTAATATTTGATAGATTTTATAACTGATGTGTGCAAATATGGATACCTATGCACGCAAGTGTTAATATATAATGTATCAAGTATTCATACCTAAGATATTAAGTATTTCGAAAAAAAAAATGGACACATCACACATCTTTTACACGTTTTTAGAGTTGGATTTTTTTTTCTCCGTTCAAACTCGTCAATATTTCTGATAATCTGTGAGAAAATTTGCAAATCTAAAATCATGGACATCTTCTTTATAATTTTCTCTTTCAAATGAGATCTATGATGACATACTTTCAGGTTGTCTGTCATGCAAGTATTCATACATTGTCGTGTAAGTATTCATATCTTGTTGAGCAAGTATTCATACCTTGTTGTTCAAGTATTCATACCTCGTAATGCATGTGTATATAATTCATGTTTAAGTGTTTGTATCTAACATATTTTATGAATTTTTTTCCATATGACACATGATGACGTCTGAAAATATTAATATTAAGTAGTGCAAGTATTTATAAATCATCATGCAAGTGTAAATAATTCATATGTCAAGTGTTAGTAATTAACAAAATTTATGAAATTTTTATTTTTATTTTCATATTGCACGGGATGATGTATGAAAGTATTAATTTCAAATATTGCAAGTATTCATACATTGTTATGCAAATGTTAATAGTTTATGTATCAAGAGTTTTATCTAAAATATTTTATTAACAATTTTTTTTCT
>CAXKVR010000559.1:0-22411 GCA_964058845.1 Carex sylvatica
GCTCCAATGGTCCTTCGATGGAAGGTACCACATTAAGTTCCTCAATTAACTTCTTGATCCAAACACCCTCTTTGCTGGCTTCAGCAGCAACCATCACCTCTGATTGGGTTGTTGAGTCAGCCGTTGTTGATTGTTTGAAACTTCTCCAACTAACGGCACCCCCATTCAAAATGAAAACATACCCAGATTGCGATCGCTTATCATCATAATTGGTCGCAAAACTTGCATCGGTGTAGCCTTCTACAACGAGCTCCATTTTTCCCCCATAATCGGATATCCGTTTTTTATAATAGTGAATAATATAATTTTATTCATAATACATATTAAATTATATAATATATATCTACTATTCGGATACGGATAATTAAAATTCAAAATCATATCCGTATCCGTATCCGTACGGATATTCAGATATCGGATATCCGTATTAAATTTTCGGATACGGAGTCAGATACGGTCGAATAATATCCAATCCGTTTGCACCCCTAGTGGATGCATTTCTGTTCTAGAGCAGTTCTGAGTTTTTGATAGAAGTTTTAAAAAGAAATGCGGGACATGTCTACATTGATGGGTTACATAGATTGATAGATATAGGCTTTAGAGTAAGTTTAGTGAGCTGTTTGGTGATGTAAAACTCGATATAGCCCCATAATGGTCATCGGATGTAAATATATGGGTTGGTTATAAAAAACCAAGGCAGTATCCCGTGTACTACTGTTAAAAAAATACAGTACAAAACACAAAACTGCTTTGAGACAACTTAAACCACAAGTAGCTTTCTACATTTCATTTTTACTGCAAGGGGAGCACTTAGGATGAAGTCAGATCAAACAGCTCTCCATCCTCGGAAGAGGTCAACAGAAACTAAGAGCTTGCGATGGCAAATGATGCCAAATTTACAACAACAAAATTACTCTATGTTCCTTTCTGTGACCTTTCATTCATATAGTCAGTTGAAAAAAAAAAGCAAATGGAACAACAAATGCTCCTAGTCCTAGTATGCCTCTAAACCAAAATCCCTCCTGCAGTCAACCAGCTCACATTTCTGTACCAAGAGGTGGAGAAAACAAGAGAGCACAAAAAAAAGGTGGGTCAAGGAGAGATCCGGAGCAGAAGGTATCAAAAGAGATTATCTTGGTGCCATGTTATGTCACAGACCAACTGCATAGCCTTGTCCTATGCGCAAAACCTCCGTCTCTGCAACAGACGCGTTATTTCCAGATCAGATCTTTTTATATAAGCAAAAAAAAAATATATTTTTTCTTGAAAATTGAAGTTGTATACTAGAGAGATACGTACTCTGAGGCTTGCTTCCTGTGCAGCCTTTAGTGTATCGGCCATCTCCATCTGTTGTATCACTGTTGCATGCAGGACCTACAAAGGCAAAAAGGTAAAACATCTAAAGACCAGCAACATAAAAAAGTAGCCAATACATCTGTAAGCAAACATGCATAGCTAACTGAGAACAGAAAAGGTAGAATTCTTTCTGCTGGCATATTATCCAAAAAAACATAATCCCTACAAACAAAAGCATAAGATAAAACAACAGAGCTATTCATAAGCTCTCCATCAAATGGCATGGAGGGAGCTGAAGAATTAGTAATATTATAAAATTTAATTAAAAGCAATACCCCCAAACTCACCTTCTTGGTTTTGTCAAGGTCATGCTCAATACCCTTGATTCTATCAAATGATTCCAGAAGCACACGGTCTTTCTCCCTTGGAATCTCTGGGGGCTTATTCATAAGCTGATTGAAAATAGACTCGAGCCGATCAAGCCGTTCCAAGCATGGGTCTACATTCAACTCAGTAGTCTGTCGTACAACTGGCTGATTAACAGCCGGTGAGGGGGACTGTTGAGCTTGAGCCTGCATGGCATATGGTGATGAATGTACCGGTCTTCTGACTTGTCGAGTAGAGAAGTCTCGAATAATGTTCCAAAGTTTTATTAATAACACAAACATTGCTTTAACAATATACCATGGAGTGCTTTCACCATCTGTGTCATTTTGCAGAACTGGAACTGGTCGACCTAATATCATCAAATCAGACAAAACAGCATGTTTAATCCATGCCAGGATCACAAATATGCATGAAATTGTAAAGTGCAAGTATAAAAAAACTAGCCACCTGTGGGAGTGTGTGCAGTTGCATTGGACAAAGCATTTCGCTGAATGCTCAGTCTTCGCTCAGATTCATGTGAAGTTGTTGTACTTGTTGAAGTACTCCCTTGAGCAGCATTTAAAGGCTTTTCTGTACAAGTAGGCCTGTCATTGCAACTATAGTACGTGGTAGCATCTGATCCACTAACCTGGTCAGCAGTAACAGAAGCATTTAAATTCAGTGCTCAGATGCAGCATTTTAAGAAAAGATAAATGAAAGGATGTTAGTGGTAGGGTTAACGCTTCTCTACTGACCAGTAAACGTTGCAGGCCAGTTTGGTGAGACCTAGATATATAAAATTATATGCCATATTTATAAAGTACAAGATACAATCAATTAGGAGGAAAACTTCACTTGTAAACTCTTTTTTGATGAATTAGCAAACAGAAAAACAAACTGCCGTATATTCAGGTAAAATTAAAGAAAGCGTGTTTGTGGTGTGCATTTGTGTAGTAGTATCAGATAAAAGCCCAACCAGGCCAAACTCATCATTATCCATTATTAGTATATAAAAGTTACCTCTTCACGAACAGGAGTAAGACGGGCATAGTCAAAAATTCTAGAAGCAACTGGAGAACCGGCATCATCAACTTCTGGTTTCGATTCACTATTTGCGGTTTCACCAATTCTTCTCTGTTGTGTTAAAAAAAATGTCTATATTATTATTATTACATAATTGGACCTAACGAACAGAAAGGATTACAGTATGAAACCAGCATGAACCAGAATCGTACGGCATAACCTATAATTAAGAATAACAAGAAACCAAACACCAGCCAGTACCAAACCAGGACATTACTATCCGTGGTACTCATACTGGGATTGACATTGGTACTCAGTATAGTTACACAGTTGCATACCGTTCTTCTTGTCTTTAGAGGATCCAATCTGAAGGATGGATCACTAGTCTCTTCTCCACTGGATGCTAGTCTTGCTTCTTCCCTCAATGTAGCTGAATCTATCCCATGCACAAGCTATATATGCCGCAGATTAAAAAACAAAAGGTAAGCAAAAATAACTTCAGGTAAAAACACGCTTTTCTGCAGTAATCCAACTAGCATTTCTTAAATGCTTCTTCCAATAGTATATCAAAATGAATTACCTTTTGAATAACAGGATCATTCCATGGTCCCCTGTTAGATTTAAGGCAACCTCCCTGATCTATGCAAGTACATGAGCCACCAAGAAAATCCGGCAATTGGCTGAAAAACAATTTGCTAGCTTAAACCAATGATCAATATTTGATTGATATCACAACATTGAAGAGTACTGAATTGTCATGAATTATACAGTCATAGAAACCTGGGATCAATAGCTTCAAACAGCCTGCTCTGGAACTTGTTACCAAGCATCTGTAAGCAATATCAAATAATTTTATTTAATTAACATGAAAACGGTGCCAAAGCAACATGGAAGAGGGAAATAAAATACACACAAATAGCAAAACAAGAATATCATGTTTGGTCTCGCTGGTGAATATAGAAAACTGAACCACACAAATAGCACACAAGGGCAAAGCACCTGGTTGTTACAGTACAGAGATAGCTCTGCGGCAAGACCATAAGCTTACCTTGATATCTATTTGGTACCGAACAATTAGGAAATTGACTTACATGTATCTTGGATGCAGTTTTGGGGTCGATAAATCCCTTAACGCTGCTCCAAATTAACTTGAATGCAGATCCCGCATTGACAATGAACATTTGATGCATCGTCTGAATTAATCCAAGTCTTTCAATTTACTTCTGATAACCAACAAATTGGAGGATAATCACACATTTACAAAAGTCAAAATTACCTCAGGATAGTAATTGCTGTCTATTTTTAGGACTTGAAATACTAGATCTCTTGCTGTCTTTCCAAAATTCTTTAAACCCTGCATTTCTCAATTCAAGGAGACGCATATTAGAAGAAAAAACAAAAAGAAGGAACTATTGTTGGGACAACCTTTTGTGAGGCACACTAACATCCTGACATGTCAGAGAGAGAACATCAGGAAAATTATAAGAAATGAAACAAATTTTCTAAGCAATTCACTTCCTGCAAGCAGAAATTATAACAAGAAAACTATACATTAAAGAAATGGTATAGTAAAGCTAACAGTAAAAAACGTACCACACCCTGCACGTCCAATATAGAAGTGGTAGAATCAATGTGGCGCTTCACAGCAAGTGAACAAGCAGGAAACCTTTCTTTGAAGGCTCTTTCAAATTCTTGAACATGATACTTGATGTAACGCTCAATAGTGGTCGCTTGTACCACTTTAGCTGGTTCAACCTTGCCAAGCCTCTCTATGTACACAGGTCGGCCCTCCCTATCTACCCCGTGGTACCCATGAGGATAGTGGGCTTGCACCTCCTCTAATTCTTCGAAATGAAAATCCTAAATACATATTTTGGGAAGTACAGAACATAGTAAAAAAAAGTGAACAGCTAATATTCTTTAGAAGAAATTGTCAAACAAAGAAGACAGGCACGCTAATTTTTCTAAAGAACAAATTGTAAGCATAATAACACAAGTTACTAGGATTTCAAAGAAAATTCATGTTCCTGTTTTTAGTGGATTAAGTCAAAGAGACCCATCTATACTTAAACAAAATATCTTGACTAGCTAATATAAATATAAAATTTGCATGCACCGAATGTAAGAAAGGTTCCTAGCATTTTTGCATGGCTACAACTCCCTTCTAAAGAACAAAAATCCAAATTAGAGGAGCTCGTGGAAGTGGGATTTAAAAAAAAAAAAAAAAAGGTGTCTCTGGAAGGAATAAGTCAAATATAATGAAGGCAAAAATAATTGACTAAGAAATATAACTAATAATATTGCATATGCTTCTGACATAAAACAAGCTAGGAGCTTCCTACATGAACACCACTGATACGATTATATTGTTTTGCCGGTTCTGGCTACTAATGGCACCTTTTTTGTACACTCAGACTGCAAAGAATATACATAAAACATTGGTACAAAATCTAATTATTACCTCCAGGATGGTGTCAGCACCAAATTCCTTTCTCCATTTTAGCATCTCACGCCACATTTGGGTCGCCTTATCAACATCAAGCTTTCTGGCTTTCAGAAATCTGAAGGGAGAAGAAACAAATAATTCACCACTATGTTGCTTTAAATATTGTCCTTCTAAACAATCTATTAGATTTTCTTCCTGTTTCTGATACTATACCAGGATTGTATAGTACAAACTGACCAACCAATGGTGTGCCCCAAAACAGAGAAAGCAATAAGCAAAAAAATTCAAGGGAAAATAAGTATTGCTACAAGGTATGAGTCCCCAAAAAATCAAAAAAGAAGTTCACCTTAGCATCATGTGATAATCATCATGTTTCTCTGGCAATAAATCATTGAGAACAAGTGTATCTCTAAATGCATTAACCGCTTGTTCTTCTCCCGGATCTCTGACATCTTCAATAGAAATCGAAGGAAATCTATAGTGGACTTTCCTTTTCCCTCTTTTTTTGAGAGAATGTGTGAGTTTGGTTGAGGCATTTAATGCCTTCTTCTTTAAAGATGCCATCTTTGTTCTCCTTCTCTCATCCTCTGAGTTTTCAACATCTGATCTTCTATCTTTTCTTTCATCATTGCTGAAGGATATTTCAATTGCATCTCCATGATTTCCTACAAAAGTAAAACAGAGTAATTGAATCTTCAATAAAAAAAAAATGGAATAAACTTAATTTTATAAATTCATAAGAACATTTCTAGCTTTACAAGTCTGATCCCAAATGAAGGTCGTAAATAAAATGGCAAGTTACAAATCGTAGTTTTAGCTACTCAGAAAAAATTCTAACTTTGTCATACCTGACATTTTTTCAGCCGAGAAGATTGGATATTTTTAACCGTGTCCTTGAGAAGTCTTATATTAAATATATATGCTTCTTTCTGCACACTTCCATTTCTGTAAGAAAAATATATTATGTTCAGCTTTTCAGACGGTAATTAAAAATATCAGGGGGTAAAAATGAATAAAGTGAGGCAGAGCCAAAGCCTGAGCAGCGCATTGCGCCGAGACAAACCGGAAAAAGAAAAAGGACAGGTCGATTAAAGCCGATTCTGTCAGAGGGTTTAAAACACACAAAATTTAATTGAGAAAATAAAGAAGAAGAAAACAAAGCTCGGAAACGAATTCAAGTGAACCAAGGAAACCCGAGATAGAAGATTTTAAGCTTGAGGCTTTCTAACGGGAATCTATTAAGCTTGAGGGGAAGAAAAGAAACTCAACGTAACTGTAAAATATTGAAATTTATATAAGCAAATAATCCAAAACCCAATGCAGATTGAAATACGTAGATTTTAGAGATCCTAGATCTAAATAAAAATGATTTTTCTCACACCCGTTGTTAGTACATGAAACACAGTTCGAAAATTTACATCAATATTATTAAGAAAAAAAGCTGGACGGAAGTACCAAATTCCTTCTTTTAAGAACAAAAATATTTGACAAAATATTATTAAAAACGGCACAGCAACAGCGAAAGCCAATAAAACAGCGAACGAGTAAATGCTGCGATATTCGTCTTAAAAATCGAGAACAGATCTGTTACGATTACCGTGATAGAAACCCCATAGTATCAATTACAATCACACAAAAACAAACAGAGAAACAGGATAAGAGAATGGGGATCGAGATCGAGATGAAGATCACAAACCGGCAATGGAGAATCTGGAGGTAGAAGTTGAAAGGGTGAAATTGAGATTCTCTACCTGCTGCACATGCATCTCTGTTTCCCTCTTTTACGTTCTTCTTTTGCTTGCTTGACGCTCTCGGTTTGTGTTTTGAATAAGAAAAATAAATCGGGAAATTCCAGTCGAAGCTCTCTATTAATTCCAGTTGAAGCTCCTCTCCTCTCTCTCTCTGTCTCCCGGGAGCCTCTGTTTGGTTGTTACTTGTTAGAGTGGCGACTGTTTTTTTTCCTTTCCTTTTTTTTCTCTTTTTTGTATCTAATTGTTTTTGCGAAAGACACTTTAGTACTTTACCCACTTGCAGTTCTTTACAGATACCTACTCTAAATGACGTGGCTTCTTTGTACACAATTTCTACTCCGAACTATCTGCTCCTTCATTGGTTATTTTAATTTTGGCTAAAATATATCGCGGCCATTTTTATTAATACCCAAAAAACAAAATTAAATTTTAAAAATAACCTTAACCAATTTTTTTTTTAAAAATAACCCAACCGCCCGGGCCCGGGGCGGCCCAAAAAACAACCAACCCGCCTGGGCCTCGGGCGGGCCACAGAGAGACCAAACCGCCCCCACTGCGGGCGGTCCAGTGGTGAGCAAACCGCCCCAGGGGCGGGCGGTCCACTATGCATGCATTAAACACCTCTCCTGGCTCCATTATTTGTAAACGAGGTCAGAGAAAGATTTTACTGTTTGAGAGCGATTTTACTGTTTGAGGGAGGCGATTTTTAGGCGATTTTACTGTAGCAGAAGGTATGTTTTTTTTATTTTTTATTATAGCAATTACTGTTCTATTATATGTAACTTAACTGTCGCAATTACTATAGCAATTACTGTTCTATGTAATTACCGTATCAATTACTGTTCTATGTAATTACTGTAGCAATTACCGTAGCAATTACTGTTCTATGTAATTACTGTAGCAATTACTGTTCTATATAATTACTGTAGCAATATTTTTTTATTTTTTCTAATTAGATTACTGTACCCGTTATAATACCATATTTCTTAATGAAAACCAACTATTTTTTTTTCATTTCTTAATTTTTTTTAATTTCATTTAGTCAGAAATAATTTGATTAATTAATTATTGATTTTTAACAATCTAAAGTTCTATACATTGATTGAGTTCTATATTTATCTTCTTCTTTTTCAATTTATTCAATTTTTTTTTTAAATGAAACTCAAAAATTGATTGAAGCGAATCTCAGATATCTATATCTATTATTGATGTACAATTACTGTAATACTTATAAAGTTATTTTTTAAATGTAGTTTGTTAAGAAAAAGATGTTAGTTGCATTGTATGTGGGCGGCAAGTTACAAAAGAGTGAAGATGGCGTGCAGTACACGAAAGATGCTGCATTTGGCTTCGAGATTAATGAAAATACCACATTTCAGGCACTTAAAGAGCTAATATACGAAAAGACTGCTGTAAACCCCAACAGGTATGAAATAGAATTGGCTACACGGATTGACAACTCACGTGGGGTGGGGGGTAGACCTTACTTTGTGAGGTTTCCAATAACAGATGCGAATTTGTGGAGAGTTGTGTACACTCAATTTGCGGCCAGTGGGGTCCAGGTAATGGACATATATTCGAAGAGGGTTCCCCGGGCTAGGGCTGGACCTTCAAGTACTACTAGGGCTGGACCTTCAGGTTATGAAAATTCAGGTTATGACAGCCAGGGGTACCAGCAGCACTCCCCATATGACAGCCAGGGGTACCACCAGCACTCCCCATATGACAACCAGGGATACCACCAGCACTCCCCTTATGACAACCAGGGGTACCACCAGCACTCCCCTTATGACAACCAGGGGTACCACCAGCACTCCCCTTATGACAACCAGGGGTACCACAACTCTCCTGAAAATACTGAAGAGTTACCACCACCACCCAGACAGACACCCATAATCCCTAGATTTCCAACTATGCCAGAGTCAGGACCGGTACCCGTTAATCGAACTGATATTGATATTGATGTTGATGCTATTGATGCCATACCAGAAAGGGAAATGGAAACGGGGGATGAATACCAAGGGGTTTGGGAATCTGATGACTTATCAGATGGTGATGCAAATATACTAGGTTTATCCAGGGCAGAAAAATTCCCGATTAGAGGTCGGGGAAATAAGCATCCGGTCACCACATTCAACGATACTACAGCTTTCGAAGAGGCAGACATTAGTTTCTTTGGTCCTCGTGTTAAATACAATCAGGAACTTGCCGCAGGGCAACTTTATACAAACATAGACGAACTTGTAAAGAAAATCAATGAGACCCATGTACACGGCAACTGGGAATATAAAATAAACAAAAGGGAGCGAACACGGTTAGTTGTGCTATGTAAAACTCACCCGCGGTGCGAGTTTCGCCTTTATGCAACCCCTGCGGGTTCAGGAGAAGCATGGATGATTAGGAAGTGTGAACCACCTCACACATGTAAGTCTGCATCCACAAGGACAGACCATGCACAGCTGACGGCATCACTAATTGCCGATGCAATTGAGGAGGACATTAAGTTGGATCCATCGATGAGCATCAAGGCGGTGGCTAGAACCGTCAGACACAAATACAAATATGTAATCCCAAAATACAACAGGCTGTGGAGAGGTCGTGAACTTGCGGTTTGCAGAATATTCGGTAGTTGGAAGGATTCATACGGCTATCTGGCACCATTGCTCCAGGCCATGGCAAGTACAAACATCGGGACCGTATATGAACTATGGCATGGCCCTTTTTTTGATAAGGATGGAGTACTAATAGAGGGAGCTCAACAATTCAAGGGCATAGCATGGGCTTTTGGGGCTTGTATCCAAGCTGTGCCATACATCAGACCCGTTATCAGCATTGATGCATGCTTCATGTCCGGCCGTTATGAGGGGAGGCTACTGATAGCATGTGCATATGATGCTGAGAATCAGTTGTTACCTTTGGCCTTTGCAATTGTTCAGAAAGAGGATGGTGAGAACTGGGGATTCTTTATGCAGTTTTTAAGAAGACGGGTGATTGGGGAAGGAAAATTTTTCTGTGTGATATCAGACCAGCACAAAGGAATAAAATATGTTTTTGATCGTGAAGATTACGGTTGGTCAACGCGTACTGGGCAGTGTGTGCACAGGTTGTGTATGCAACACGTTGCGGAGAACCTTTCCAAGGCAACCGGAAATGACAAGTGGGTTCTAGAAACATTTAGACAAAATTGCAGAAAGAAAAAGCCGAGAAGGGTGGTAGAGATGAGTAGAAATTTTGCAAAGGTATATACATTTCAATTGTTTACATATATTATTTTATTTTTTGAAAACTGTTTTTTCAGTACAATTATTTACTCATATTATTTTATTTTCTTATTTTTTTTAGTACATGCCAAAGGCAAATCTCTACTTAATGAAGGTGGGCAAAAATAATCCCAGAGATGTAAACGAAGATGCAGCATACGAGAAAATATATCAATCCCGTGATGGAGGTTGGCGTTGGGGAATTATGACCACCAACGGGTCGGAGTCGCTGAATGCAGTCTTCAAGCAGAGTCGGATGTTGCCCGTGGCTGCAGTTGTAGAAGACACATTCTACAAGTTAAATGCCTGGTTTCAAGAACGGCGTGCTAAGGCCGCAGAATTAATAAGGATTAATCAGTCATTTTCAACAAGGGTGGAGGAGAAACTAAGACAACACAGGGACAAAGGTGCAACTATGACCGTGATCCCGATGGGTAATGATGGTACTGAATTCGAAGTGCAAAATCCAAATGAATATGTTCCTACCAGTCGCAAACCAGATGGCACTATGGAGTTTGTGAAGAGGGCTTGCAAGTACGTGGTTAAATTCGGAGATGCCAGGGCGGTAACCTGTACATGCCAAGGACCCCAACTAAGTCACATACCCTGTAGTCACGTGATGGCTGTATGCCGAGTGAGGAACTACTGTGAGGATCACTATGTTGCTGACATGTATCGTACCGATTACCTTGCTTCCACTTGGGGTGGATCTTTCCATTCTTATCCCGATCAGCATGAGTGGCCTGCATATGTCGGTGATAGAATACTTCCTTCAGAAGGATGGATAAGAAAGGGGAGGAGGAGACACAAGCGTGTTGTAATGACCATGGACGAGATGGGTGGTAGGCGACCGTCGGGAAATCGGGCTCGCCGTTCTGTTTCTGACAGGCGCACGGCAGGTATGTAGCATTGTACGAAATTCATTTATGATCTTATTATATTACTAACTGAATTGTGTTCCTATTTTCAGATGCCATAAACGAGCACAACGAAAGAGAAAATGCTAGAGTTGTTGCTGAAGCAACTGGTAGAACAGAACATCCCCCTCCTCCGAGCCAATCATCTAGTTGCCAAACCTCTACAAGTAATGCCTCACCTGCAGTTGGTACCAGTAGAACTAGTCGCATCATTGGTTTTTTGAGACGTGGTGGAAGGGGCAGATAAACCTGCTATTGTGTGAACTTACTTGTGTTGTGTGAACTTATTTGTTTGGTTTGAACTAAATTATGAACTTTAATTGTGTTGTTGAACTTTAATTGTAATGTTGGGCTTTTAATATGATATGTAATATTCTGATTTGTTATGATTACGTAGTAACTAATGAGTAGAAATGACGAAATGCTACATACAAAAAGACATGCACGCAGATAAGAACGACGAAATGTAAAGTAAACAAAAGATAAAAGCCAACATGAAATATAAAATAAAACAAACCAAGACATATAACACAACAGCTGCAAACTCAAAATACTACAGTCAGACCTACATCACAATAAAAAAAACTCTGCAATCATCCTCGTCGTTTTCTGCCGGAGGGAGACAACCTACGAGCCGCTATGCCTTTGCCATCCCTGTGCGGCTGCACGCGCCTCTGCGGACTCGCATCTCCTAAATCCTCCTCCTCCATATCCTCGTCCTCCTCCATATCCTCGTCCTCCTCTCCCGTATACATGTGATGCGCACCTGTACCGGCTGTCCATGGATCAAATAGACCAGCTGACTCTGCGGGTGCCGGGCCTGTACGTAGCTCCCATGGATCTTCCTCCCAGCTTGCAGCATACGTGGCAGGAGGCGTTGTACCAAATAATGCAGAGACAAAGCCATCTGCAGTCTGAGATGCACTCCCTCCAGCCTCGTAGTCGTGCTCCATCTCCACTCCATATCGTGGCCTGTGGGAGCCAATGTCCTCAGCATCTGTATCGAACGGGGGCAGCTCATCCACGCTAAAACTAGGCTCGGCATTCCAACGAGGTGCTCCATCCTAAATTGAAATAATGTCAGTTTTGCTACATACAAATAACTCTGCAATAAATAATATAAAACAGTAACTGACCGGGCCAAGCTCTACCGGAACTCCGTATTTATTTCTGTAAGCGTCCCATCCTTGTGTATTCAACACCCAGTGGTGGAACGCCCAACCCGAGTCATCCTCTACATAATTGAAAGTTAAATGAGTTACAACAAATAATTCGGTGAAAATAGAACCATTGTTTGTGTCCTACTTTTAGTATTAACTTGCAATTACCTGCAGGAGGTGGTGGCATATCCTGAGCGTATATGGCCTCTGGTTGATAATCTGGATTACACGGTGTCTTCTGTATATCCCGCCAATTGATGTTCTCCCCAGAATCGCGCAGCATGCCAACGAGGCGGCCTTCAAAACCGCCTGTCTCCACGATTGGTGCAGTGTGCTCAAGCATTTGGCATCCTATATATCGCCAAGCATCCCTCGCCATGCACACCAGGCTGTGTCCAACTCCTCTCATAGCTGTCAACATCTGCACACAACATGATTATGACAACACTAAGTAATTAAAATTTGCAATTTGTAATTACAGTATGTTTAAGTTGTATTTACCGCGCGAGCATTGATCGGACCCCAAGGCATGTAATTGCCAGATGAATCCATCAGTCTATGTCGAAGGTTGTCACCGTAATGGCCCGTAAGATAGACTGACGGCATGCCCCATCTCTGGTACCAGACGGCATATCTCAAATCCCCGGGACCAGCACCCACTGACGCTCCCGATGGCGGACTCCATAACTGCTGATCTGGATGTCGAGCCAAGCCGTACTCCAAGCTGAAATGCTGTCTCCAGTCGACTTTGGGCTTGGTGTGCGCCGTACTATAGGTACAATTAATTAGAAATGAGAGAAACGGTGACATTATTAAAGTGATAATAAAATTAAGTACATAGTACTTACTTGTGAAACTTGTCGGTATCATCCTTACCCATCAGCGGGTTATCCGGAATGAAAGCATCCAAGCCAAATTGTCGAGACACCCGATCGGGATAGTGATACTCCACTATCCAGAAACAAACGACTGGTCCCCGATAATACCATAGTCGTGTCTGCTCCAGTGTCAGCGGGCTCAGCCATCTACGCTGATACCATGTACGATACGGAAACCAATCGACATTCGCATCTCGGAGCATCTGGAGCTGACCCCGAACATAAGAAACCCCCCTGCCTGTTTCTTCATAACTCTGATGACAGCCCCATATGGCACCGTACGCGGGGCATCTGTCTGGGGTAGGAACTCCCCATCGGGGATGTGGCAATGGTATAACTGGCCGATTTACAGGAAGATGTGACCACGACCAATGCTGTAGCAGAAGAAGCGGTCCAAAAATCTGTTTATTCCTCACCTGAAAATTTAACTTAAAATAAAATCTTGGTGCGTCTTATTCAACTTTCAATTACAACGTATATTAATACAGACTTACCAGACAGGCATGACACAGGCCTCTGTATAAGTGGGCGAGGACACCTCCACCCCAGTTCCATCTCGATTCTTTCTCCATGTTTCTCAGCAGGGAGAGGTACATAATCGGGACCGCATCACCGCTGGAATCCTCGAACATGACAGCACCACACAAATCCAGCACATACGCCCTAGTATACCTGCAATATAAAATAATCAATATAAATAATTGAGATTGTTGATTAACTACTAAGTTACTTTAACGAGTGTAATGGTACCTCCTGACCGCCTCAATGTCAGCAGTCTCAGGAAATATCTGATTCTGAAAGAAGTGAGACCGGAGTGCCTTTAGAGAAATACAGTACCCAGAATACCGGAACTCCTCCTCCTCCTCCCCCTTCTTCTTCTTCTTCTTCAATTTCTTCTGCAGATTCTTTGGATCACACCCTAACAACTCCGGTATCATCCTCTGCAGGTTTGGATGGTCTGAGATGCCACCTATGGGCTCGCCATCAATGGGTAAACCCCATAATGCGCTCACATCACCAAGGGTGACTGTCATCTCCCCGACCGGAAGATGAAATGTATGAGTCTCAGGTCGCCATCTCTCCGCTAGACCATGCATCAGAGACTGATCGATCTTACTCTGCGGCATAGTGGCAAGCTGATACAACCCAAGGTTCAAGAGGCATCGCTGCATTTCTTCATGGGGAACGAACGGAATCTCAGACCTGCGGTGCCTCACCGTAAGCATGACATCATCCTGTATTTATTATCAATTTATGAGACTCAAATCGTGTCATTTTTTTAGTATTATTTATTTACATTAAGTATAAAAATCACGTACCTCAAGAGATGCCAATGAGACGCGGTGCTTAACATGATGGGTCCATAGAAGAGGACTAAATGTGTCAGGATCATGCGCACCATCTGTAAAACCAGCCTGAGAACCCGCTCCAATCGGATCCTCATATGACGACGGACCCTCTCCAATCGGATCCACCGAGGACGTGCCCGCTACACTCGGATCCACAGCATCTGGACCCGCTGCAGCCGGATCCGCTGCAGGTGCAGCTCGTACTCCCCACCGTCTAGATCTGGGCATACTACATTTACAAAAAAAATCCATATTAATCAACCACAAATTTTAAAAATTAAAATTAATTCGAAATTTGAAACAATTTATAAATATTTTCAACCAAATTCAAACCCTAATTGAACTGCAAATTCAAGCAATTCAAACCCTAAAATAGTATGAAATTCAAACCCTGAAATTCAATAAACTTTTATATAGTATGAAATTCACTTTTAAAAATAAAAATTATTGTGAAAATCGACAAACAAATAATATTTGGAAAAAACATAAGTATGCATATATTTTTTTAAAATATTGATAATTTACTTGCAAAAAAGAATGTAATTTTTAAACAAATTTTCATATACTTTAAAATAATTTGTTTTACTTAAAATTAATTTATATTGATATATACATGTGTTTCTTCAACATCACCAAAACTATAATATATTATAACAATAAAATTATAATATATTATAACAATAAAATTGTAATATATTATAACATATTATATATGGAAACAAAATTGTGTAATTTTTTTTTAAATATTACAATAATTTATTATTTTATTCTCAATCCCCTCTAAATATTCAATTTTATCTATTGATGTAATCAAATAGTTAACTCTTTAATGTAGTCAAATACATAAATTATCTACCTACGATCTTTTCTCAAAAAAATAAAAAATGCATAACTTATATACTAAATGACATATTTTATATAATCACACAATATATATTTCCATTTGATAAAATTTGACGTTTCACTAAATTTTGCATGGAAGAATTACTGTTTTCTCAAAGAAAAAAATTCATAATTTAATAGCATTTATAATTTTAAAATTTAATCCCGCAATTCTCGCAATTTAATAGCATTTATAATTTCAAAAAAAAAAATATTATTTCTGCAAATTAGTTGGAATTTTTTTCCTTGATAAGATTTGACGTTTCACTAAATTTTGCATGTAAGAATTACCGTTTTTACCTCAAAGAAAAAAATACATAATTTAATAGCATTTATAATTTTAAAATTTAATCCCGCAATTCCCGCAATTTAATAACATTTACATAATTTAATAGCATTTACATAATTTAATAGCATTTATAATTTCAAAAGAAAATACATTATTTCTGCAAATTAGTTGGAATTTTTTTCCTTGATAAGATTTGACGTTTCACTAAATTTTGCATGTAAGAATTACCGTTTTTACCTCAAAGAAAAAAATACATAATTTAATAGCATTTATAATTTTAAAATTTAATCCCGCAATTCCCGCAATTTAATAACATTTACATAATTTAATAGCATTTACATAATTTAATAGCATTTACATAATTTAATAGCATTTATAATTTCAAAAGAAAATACATTATTTCTGCAAATTAGTTGGAATTTTTTTCCTTGATAAGATTTGACGTTTCACTAAATTTTGCATGTAAGAATTACCGTTTTTACCTCAAAGAAAAAAAATTCATAATTTAATAGCATTTATAATTTTAAAATTTAATCCCGCAATTCCCGCAATTTAATAACATTTACATAATTTAATAGCATTTACATAATTTAATAGCATTTATAATTTCAAAAGAAAATACATTATTTCTGCAAATTAGTTGGAATTTTTTTCCTTGATAAGATTTGACGTTTCACTAATTTTTGCATGTAAGAATTACCGTTTTTACCTCAAAGAAAAAAAATACATAATTTAATAGTATTTATAATTTTAAAATTTAATCCCGCAATTCCCGCAATTTAATAACATTTACATAATTTAATAGCATTTACATAATTTAATAGCATTTATAATTTCAAAAAAAAATACATTATTTCTGCAAATTAGTTGGAATTTTTTTCCTTGATAAGATTTGACGTTTCACTAAATTTTGCATGTAAGAATTACCGTTTTTACCTCAAAGAAAATAAATACATAATTTAATAGCATTTATAATTTTAAAATTTAATCCCGCAATTCCCGCAATTTAATAACATTTACATAATTTAATAGCATTTACATAATTTAATAGCATTTATAATTTCAAAAAAAAATACATAATTACCGCAATTATAATTTCAAAATTTAATACCGCAATTTCTGCAATTTAATAGCATTTATTAATAACTCCCAATTTCCATAATTCGTGACATTATACCAATTCTAACAATTCATAATCGAATCGAATTTAACAATTACACAACTTAATTACATTTACATAAGTTACACAATCGAATAGAATTCAACAATTACACAATTTCATCACAATCGAGTCGAACCGAATCGATTTGAATCGAATCGAACCAAATCAACCGAATCGATTTGAATCGAATCGAACCGAATCAACCGAATCAATTCGATTTCAATAATTACACAATTTAATCACAATCGAATCGATTTTAACCGAATCGAACCAAATCGATTTTAACCGAATCGAACCGAATCGATTTTAACCGAATCGAACCGAATCGATTTTAACCGAATTGATTTGAATCGAATCGAACCGAATCAACTCGATTTCAACAATTACACAACTTAATCGCATTCAATCGAATCGAAAACTTACCCGAGAGAAATGGAGCAATTCCAACGAGGTAGACCGCGGAGAGTTGCGGATTCGTGGGCGGGGAGGTACGAGCGAGAGAGAGAGTGAGCGAGCGAGGGAGAGGAGAGGAGTGGCGTAGCAGCGGCGGAGACAAGGGCGGAGCACCGGCGGCGGGGGTGGGGGCGGACTTGGCTGGGGCTGGGGTTTTTTTTTTCTTTTTCCTGGTTCTGGTGCGGAGGGGAGGCAGAGAGGGCTGCTGGGGTTAAATGCTGCATAGTGGACCGCCCGCCCCTGGGGCGGTTTGCTCACCAATGGACCGCCCGCAGTGGGGGCGGTTTGGTCTCTCTGTGGCCCGCCCGAGGCCCAGGCGGGTTGGTTGATTTTTGGGCCGCCCCGGGCCCGAGCGGTTGGGTTATTTTTAAAAAAAAAAATTGGTTAAGGTTATTTTTAAAATTTAGTTTTGTTTTTTGGGTATTAATAAAAATGGCCGAAAATATCGCAACCTCGGAAACCAATTAAATTCCGAGAAATCAATAAAAGAAGTCTAAATTTGAAAAACACTGGTCAATCTTGAATTTACGACAATCACACTGCCAAATAATTATAAATCATCTGATTGGTTCGAATAAAACGTTAAAACTTTGGATGAAATAATTAAAATAACTTTGCAAACAATTAATTTTAGTTGGACACAGGGTGAAACTAGAATTTGAGTATAGGAAGTAAAGATGACAGGTGTTAATATATATAAAAGAAATAAATTAGTAAAAAAATTAGTTGATTAACTCTTCCAAAATTTCTAAAATTTCATTTCTTTTATTGTATCTAGATAATTGATAATAAAATTTTAAAAAGTTAGAGTGGCTTAACACTCTCCAACTAAGTCTATGTTCCGTTGCACTCGAAATAAAATATTTTTTTCAAACACATGATTTAATTGGAGCAAAAACGTTGCTCGTTGTTTGGACTTTTTTTTTTAACTTTTTCTAGTATAGATGATGTACTATGTTTTTATGTTCAAATTTGATAAGAAGAATGATATGGCTAGTTTTCTTTAAATTTTAACGTCGAAAAAGGACCTTTTTGATTGAAATTTGTTAGTCATATTTAACATATATCGGCAAAAACAAAATTGTAAAATACTAAAATATTGTGACATAACTTTGGTAAGAAAAATTAAAGTTTATAACTTCGGGACAAAATTAATTTAACCTCCTATATCTATGTGGCATGATTTGGTCAAAACCAACAAGATTTTTTCCTGATAAAAAATTCAAAAGTTCAATGCAACTTTGTTGGGAAATGATTTTGGCTGAATGAGATTTAGTTTTGAGAAGGATTTAATTTTAGACAACTAAGGCCTAGTGAAAAGAGGAGGTGAATGTGAAAATCAAATATGTAATTAGTTGGATTTTTCAAAATAGTTTTGGTGGTAAAAAACGAACGATGTGAAAAAAAAATTGTGAGAAGAGTGAGTAAATTTTATATGTTTATAATAAAATAAAAAAATGCAGACAACAAGAGAAAGAAGCTAGAAAATAATTTAATTTTCATTTCAACCTTGTTTTTAAATGAGCATTATCGCCTTGCTTAAAATAATACAACAATGAAAATGAAGATAAAATAAAATAAGACATTTTCCTAAAAGACTTGACAAAATAAATTATATTTAAAATAATAAACTTGGACGCTAAAAAAAAGTAATTTATCATCCTGTCTTATGACTCATACGACAAACATTATCAACTTCAGAGACCCCAAATATAATTATATGAACTCAATTATGTAGAGAATGAAAAGTTGGGATAGTGGTAACAAGATGGAGGGTATTTTGTTAGTTATTCAATTTATAACAACCTTTTGAAAAGAAAAAAAAAAAAAGGAGAAGTCACAGTATGTAAAGGGTGTATGTTGTTGTATAATTATTTTCTAGTTTTAATAGTATTTTCAGATCAATTTTAAATTACTAGAAAAGGCAAAGAGAAAGTTCATTGTGCAAGTTTCCATTCCGTGCGCCGACAGTTTATTTATCCGGTATTGTAGTAAGTATTATTTGATAATAGAATTTGACATATTCAAATTGTTTGATTGATATTGAAGCACGTACTAAATGTTATGTGTCTCTTATAAAACAATGTATACCATATAGATTATATAAAACAATGTTGGATTTTCTATTTAATTATTTGTAAGATGTTAGGAACTTAGGATGGTCAGATTAAAACAAAGTCAAGAATCTTTTATTTACCTACTACGTTTATTTCTATATTAAAATACTGGTTTATTAATTATGTCGTTCTTCTATGCAATGCTTTCCATTGAATATTTTATAGGAAGCGTCTAATTAATTGTCCACAGACTTTTGTTCACCATTTGTCTACAAATTTAACTTGCACGAATACTATAAAACTACTTATACATGCGGTATAATTATACAATATCACATAAAATATATCAATGAATCACAAAACATCCAGCAACTATTCAAAGTAGTCCCATGATAGTTAGAAACAGATGACAACTTGCACAACATGAAAAAAAAATATACTTTCAAACTGTACATTCCAAAATTACAATTATAGGAAGTTATTGGCAGTTAGTGTTAGTTATTAGCAGTTATTTTGATCCAAAAAAAAATGATAAAAAGGCAAAATTAAATTTTTTAATTATTTTTTCTCGATTTAATGAACACAAATAAATTATCAAAATAATGAATACTGTAAAATTAACCACTTTAACTATAAAAATAAAATGTACAGACTATAAAATTACAGGCATGCAAAATTTACAGATGAAAACGATAAAATAAAATGTTGAAAAATATCAAGTTAAACTGTGAAATCCAAAGGTAAAAAATTATAAAATTACAAAATTGTAAAATTAGAAGATTAAATAAAATTTTAAAAATGTCAATTTTCAATACTATAAAATTGTAAATTTAAAATGTGAAAATAAAAAGTAAAAACTATAAATTTACAACAATGTAAAATTAGAAGATGAAAACAATTAAATACAATTTAAAAAATATAAATTTTAAATATTATAAAATTGTGAATTGAAACTGTGAAAACAAAATGTAAAAACTATAAAATTTCAATAATGTAAAATAAGCATATGAAAAGGATAAAATAAAATAGAAAAAATACAAATTTTCAACTTAAACTACAAAAATAAAACATTCAACATGCAAACAATTAATATTGTAAAATTTCTAAATCTAAACTATAAATCAATTCCATGTATACTGTAAAATTTATAAATCTATACATACATCCATCATGTGTTCAACAAAATCATAATATTCATCACACACAGCATCTGTTCAACACAAAACATAATATTCACCACAAAATAACAAACCTAATTATATTATTCAACATTCAGAATAGCATCAAAAAAACTATGAAAAAATAACTTCTACATTCAAATCGACGACATTACGAATTCAGCCTCCCTGTTTGATAATTTTTGTAAAATATTGTAGAGCCATAAGATGAATACTGTAAAGCCACAAAATGAATACTGTAAAACAACAAGGTCAATATTGTAAAATAACAAGATGAACAGTCGATCCATCAAAAATTAAAAGCCAAACCAGATCGACAGCTGACATATTAGATCAAATTAGATCAGACTTAAAGTATTACCAGATCAGATCAAGATCAACCATAATCTCCTTAAAACTAAACTAGATAATAGGGAGATTATGCAATTACATGAACCTTCGTAAAATGCCACTAGGAAAGGAAAAAATTAGGTACTAAAAATAACATAAATGCATGAATTGTCAATGTCTCTTCAACCAGATCGACAAAGCGGGGATAAGACATCATCTTGTTGATGGCTGGACTATCGCGGCCATCGCTGCTGTCATGGCTGTTGCTGCCGTTGCTGTGCATCGCATCCGGCGAAACGAATTTTCAGAGATTGGAGAAGGAATTTTTCAGAGATCTGAACGCTGTGCATCGCATCTGCTGAAAAACAATTTTTCGGAGATAAAAAATGTCATAAACAAATTATATAAGAATAAAGAAAATGTCATTGTGCTTACTATATAAAAAGAAAAAAGAAAAAGTTATAGATTGAAGAAAGCGACAAATTGAAAAATCAAATTTTAAGAGATTGGAGGAGGAATTTTCAAAGATGCCGTCGCTGTGCATCGCTTCCGCTGAAAAAGGAATTTTCAGATATCAATCAATTTTTAGATTCATAAATTTTTATCTCCGTAATATCGGAAAGAAATTGCCTCAGAAAAGAAATAAGATGATCAGAAAATGAATGTTTTGAAAATAAGATATAAAGAAGAAAATAGAGGCACGGAAGGAAAGTTAAATAGGCCGAGTAAGTGGTCAGAAGTGGAAACCGGTGTCCGTTAAAATTAGTTAAACATGAAGTGAATAGCAATGTGGACAAAATGTGAACAATACATGGTGGATGAAAATATTTTCTCTATTTTATCTAAATGGTAATGTTCACTGCTCCAACTGATAGAATCTTTATTGTTGTATTAAAATTTCAAGATAAACGTATTTTCAGAAGAATCGAATAAAGAACTAAAATGCACGATAACAGAGGAAATCGTATCCATAAAAATATCATATCATAAATTATGAATAGTTCATTGCTGAATGCATCGGAATTTTAGTAATATTCTGTCGACATGCTTTGGTAAAATTGGAGAGTGCACTTAACAAGCGAGCCTGGCGAAGGCCTTTAGTGAGGTCCAATTACGTGGATGCTGATTCAGAACGAGAGAGGACGGTGGACGCACACGTGTCGACCATCCGTTAATAGTAACTTGAGCACAGTTTGTGCTTTTTGTTACACGCGTAGGACTCTTAAAATTTCGATGGGAGGTCCTTTTCAGGCTGATCGGGTGGACCAACGACCCTTTCCTTGCCCTCCTTGACCCCAATTATCGGAATTTACGCACCTAGTTTTTTTATTAATTTTTTAATAAGACAAAACTGTTGTTAGCCCTTTAGTAATAATTAAAAACACAACTAAATCCTTCAAGGCACACACAAACCGAACTTGCTTCTGAGCCGTCAATAGTCTAAAATGATTTTTACAAATTTCGTACGATTAAATGAGGCACGGGACTTGGTTTGATTTAAAAATTTAAACTGATTTCCATTTTGCAAAAAAATATTTATTCCCTTATGAGCCGTCAAATTCGATATGATGCTTTGGTAAACAAAGACCTACGGATCAAAAGGCACACCTTTGT
>CAXKVR010000560.1:0-65391 GCA_964058845.1 Carex sylvatica
GTATCGATTCTTTTGATTCCTTCTTTCTTACTCAAAATCTCTAAAACTTCACACATTCACCTCTAGGTCCTCTAACCATATATAATTTCCATTTGGTAACAATTCATGTACTAGTTCTCTATTTTTAGTTTCCACAACAATTCAATTTACCGATCGATTAACCTTAATTTGGTCGAAATCTCAAATTAACCGTTACACGTTCTAGTATTTCAAGATCAAGGGGTAACCCTACCGATTACAAGTATAATTGGTTGGATTACACTAAATAATTCATGATTATTCCCACTTTCGGTTTTGGCACGAAAAACCTAAAAGGAAAAATTCAGAATCAAGATGAAATCGGGAATGGAATCAACAAATAAACAATCAAAGAAGCTCAAGGAGCTAGTCTACAAGCAATTCAAACACAAATCTCAGGTTTAAAATGAAAACCAGAGCAATCGATAAATCTGAGGTTCTGAGAGAGAAAATGAGAGAAAAGAATACCGAATGGGAGGGCTAGACGAGATTCACGGCCAATTTCTCGCTTTTACCTTCGATTTCCCAAACTTTGGTGCAATTTGGAGGGAGAAAGAGCTATCTCTCTCTTTTCTTCTCTCTTTGGGCGGAGCTCACAAAAAAACGGGGAAGGGGGCGGATGGGAAAGAGAGAAAGAGAAAAAAAAAATCTGAGTTTTGGTTAAAAGTCTCTCTGAGTGCGGACGCACTCATCTTCAGTGCGGGTCGGTCTCCCGCACTCAACACTTGTCGGAATTTAAACAGCTAAGAAAACACAGAAAAATACTCCTATACGGGCGCACTCATCACTTGGACAGATTTTAGGAATTTAGAAAATCACAGAAAATTCATGAGTGCGGACGCACTCAGTAGTTGGTCGAATTTTCATCAAATCGGTACTGAACAAGAAAAAGTCCGAGCCTAATGCGTCCGTATTTAAATTCAGTGCGAGTCAAGACACCTACACTCAGGACTTAGTCAGTTTTCGGAAAAAAAAACTGGAGTCAGTGCGGATCACTCATCTGCACTCACCACCAGTGCAGACGCACTGAGCTTATTAAGTTTCAGAAATTTGTATTTTCAACGTGGTTTTTGATTCTTCCTTTTAAAATATTTAAAAATAAATTTTAAAAATTTCGTAACGTAACATCTATAAACAATTCAAACACAAATCTCAGGTTTAAAATGAAAACCCGAGCAATCGAGAAATCTGAGATTTCGAGAGAGAAGATGAGAGAAAAGAATATCAAATGGGAGGATTAGATGAGATCCACAGCCAATTTCTCGCTTCTACCTTTGATTTCCCAAATTTTGGTGCGATTTAGAGAGAGAGAGCTCTCTCTTTGGGCGGAGCTCACAGTAAAACGGGGAAGGGGGTGGAGGGGAAAAACAGAAAAAAAAAATATGAGTTTTGGTTAAAAGACACTCTGTGTGCGGACGCACTCCAATTCAGTGCGGGTCGGCCACCTGCACTCAGTACTTGGCAGAATTTTGGCAGTTAAAAACAATACAAAAAAATACTCCAGTGCGGACGCACTCACGTACAGTGCGGACGCACTCAGTACTTAGTCAAATTTTCATAAAAATGGCACTAAACAAGAAAATTACGAGCGTAATGCGTCCGCATTGAATTTCAGTGCGAGTCAAGACACCCGCACTCAGGACTTAGTCAAATTTCAGAAAATTTAGCTAATACAGAAATTGAGTCAGTACGGATCATCCATCCGCACTCACCACCAGTGCGGACGCACTAGAAAAATTTCAGAAAACAATTTTAGGAAAAACAGGATCTAGTGCGGATCGGTCATCCGCACTCACCACCAGTGCAGACGCACTGAACCTGTAAATAGTCAGAATTTCGTATTTTTGAGCCGTTTCGATTCACACTTAAATTGCTTACCGAGATAGACCTTATGTAAGATTTAAATTTCTATTTCGTTAGCATGATTTTTTATTCTTGATTTTAAAATATTTAAAAATAAATTGAAAAAAATTTCATAACATAATATTTCTCCCCCCTTAAAACAAAGTTCAGTCTTCTGAACTTACTTGCGTGTCTGAGTCGTTGAATAATTCTGGATACTTCTCATAGATGATTCTCTCATGTTCCCACATTGCTATGGTTGTAATGGTTTCGGTTGGCCAGTTACATTTCTCTACCAAAGTCTTCGATACTATGGAATGGTTACACTCGGTATCTATCAAACAATACGCACACTAATTCAAGATAGAAAGAATACCTGTCATCACATCAACTCGAGAATCAGACGGTTTCGAGCCATCACTTTCCTCCAGAGTCCCCGCTGCGTCATATGAAGCCTCCGATATACCAAGCGCGTGGATAGACACTCGACCTCCAGTTCTGCCTCCGCCGTGCTGAGGAACACCTCGACCACGAAATGGTGGTCCACCTTGTCCACCTCAACCTCCGCCATTGTCTCTCGGAAACCCTAGTGCTGCATTCGGGCACTCTCTCGCCCAATGCTCCATACTACCGCAGGTGTAGCATGCACTGTTGCGGCGTCGACACTCTAGCTCAGAATGTGCCTGGTTGCATGAACGGCACCACATCGAAACAAAATCCAACTGCAGTACCGGTGTCGCTATCTACCTCAGAGGGGGTCTAGGTGTCGACGGGCCTCTACCTGACCTAATCTGTCGGTTCTTATCCTCCCTCTGCTTCACATTCCTCTCCATCATCTGCATCCTCCTTCTCCTGCTGTGCAATTCAACTTGCTCAGCATGATCCATCATGGTCTGCAGCTCAGTGGCCATTTGGGTATCCACAATCATAGATATCCCTCCATCCAATTCATCCAGGTACTGCATATGGTATGTCACCACATCCATCTGCACATCTATGGCATATCTGGACAAGGCAAGGAATTCGTTGTTACAATCTGTCACTGCTCGCCCAATCTGCCTCAAGTCCAGAAATTTCCTTCACAGTGCCTCTCGCTGTAAGTTACTCAGAAACCGTCGGGTGAACTGCTGCTCAAACCACTCCCACGGAATCTTTGCCTTCTACCCGACATAACTACGTCAGGCTCCATTTCACCAGAATCTCGCGCCACTCTCCAATTGCTGCTCTGCCAGCTCCACCATATCTTCTTTAGGTGCCCGACAAAGAATCAGTTTCGCATTCATGCTCGTGAGCCATTCTTTAGCGGCAGCGTACTCACCCGTGCCAGCGAAATGAGGCGGATCTAGGCACATGAAGGAGTCATACATCCTCCTGAACTCCTCAGGAGCACCTCGGTGAACTTCAGGTGCCGCATCGCGTCTCTCTGCCTGACGACCTCTCTCGTAAGCCGCAATCAGCCTCTCGTCTAAACCATGATCCCGGCCCTGCCCACCTACAGGTCCAAGATCAACTCTCTGTACCGACCGGCTCGGTAGGTGGATCCTCAATATGGTTTATCGCTCTTGTTCAAGGTCGTCCCCTACCTTGATGTCCTTCTATATTTCTAAATAAGAAAAAAATTTCCTTAAGTTTACATATACTTATTTCATGCAATTAACGAGTCGTTAGTCTCGACAACCTAAGTATATCGTATCCCACTCACGTATCATATCAGTCTGGTTAGGGCTTAAAATCTAGCTCTGATACCACCAAAGAACTATCACATCCCACGGTCACGGGTCGTGACAGTTCCCCGCCGTAAGCATACAACTCCATGTATGCTTACAAGACGGTTCACATTTTAATCACCAATTCACAACACAATAATATGAAAACTAAGTTCATAAATATATAAATCAGAGTACACAGTCTAGTTAGAATTTAATACATCAAAAGTATTTCATCTGGATACTAACCATGAGGCCTACCCTAAAGCTATATAACAAAATATATATAATTATCTAGGGTCATTTAAGGGTATACTACTAAAGGCCTACTAGTCGCGTGCCTCTTTGGAATCAGTTGCACCAGAACCTATAAAATATCCTGAAGGGTGTGGGTGACAATAAATTCTCAGTGCGAATTTGACACAGTTTAGATTATTGGACTTGTAATCAAAATCCATATTAAAAAATGAAACTCATACAATAGCAATTCAAACAAATACATATTCATAAGTAAAGAAATGCACATGCTCGACAATAAACAAACTAACTGAATCACAATTAACGAAATTTCCAAAATGAGGTTCAAACAAACAAACACACATGTTTAGCTTAACTCATTTATTAGGGCTTGTAGCAACTACAGATATTTTTTCGAGGTGGACCCTTTATCTGACTCTTGTATGTAGGGTTATTGACACCTATAGACATTCCACTGAGCTGGATCCTTTATCTGACACCCATTTGTAATTGCTTGGTTTAACCGTTTCCTAAGGTCTGGTTCAAATCATATAAAGAAAATTTTCTTTGAAATCATTTCAGTTATCGTAATAGTCAATTGACCGTCCAAACGCATTAACGCATAGGAGAATACCACAGACGTTACACATGTCACCCACAATTCCAATCCACACATCACAATCAATACAATCACCTACCCCTCGTCCCAACCGGTACTGGAAAAACCATGAGAGCCGTTCACCTAAAGCGCCAGAAGGATCCTGAAATCAAAGTCAGCTATCACAGCTCAACTTTGCAAATTCGTTGGATCCAAGTCAGCTATCATAGCTCAACTTTGTAAATCCTTCTCAATCAGCAATTTGTGGTGACTCTCAACCATTCCCAGATCATAACAAATCAACACAACCAACAACCATACTAGTATGCAAATCATTAAAGTCAATTCAATTCGAGTTTAATTTGATTTGGGCTATGCAAATAATTTACGCAATTCAATGATGAAATCAATCAGATATTCAATATGAAAAACGAATAAACAGTTTAATTCCTGAAAATGAAATATCAAACAAGTCCAAAAATCCCGCAGCTGTGTATGACGAGCGTATTGTGTAATTACGGATCAAACGTCTCAAACTATCCCGTGAATTTCTGCTCAATCGAGCCTATACCTATATTACACGTATACTTGATTTAATTCTGGTTCAACGGTCGAGATACTTACTCGAGTTCATTTATTGGCTTACACATTCCTTAACCAATTCCTATGCTTTGGTATCGACTCTTTTCATTCCTTCTTTCTTACTCAAAATCTCTAAAACATCACACATTTATCTCTAGGTCCTCTAACCATATACAATTTTCATTTGGTAATAATTCATGTATCGGTTCTCTATTTTTGGTTTCCACAACAATTCGATTTACCAATCGATTAACCCTAATTTGGTCGAAACCTCAAATTAACCGTTACACGTTCTAGCATTTCAAGATCAAGAGGTAACCCTACTGATTATAAATCTAATTGATTGGATTAAACTAATCAATTCACGATTATTCTCACTTTTGGTTTTGGCACGAAAACCCTAAAAGGAAAAATTCAAAATCGAGATGAAATTGGGAATGGAATCGACAAATAAACAATCAAAGAAGCTTAAGGAGCTAGTCTACAAGCAATTCAAACACAAATCTCGGGTTTAAAATGAAAACCCAAGCAATCGAGAAATCTGAGGTTTTGAGAGAGAAGATGAGAGAAAAGAATACCGAATGGAAGGATTAGACGAGATCCACGGCTAATTTCTCGCTTCTACCTTCGATTTCCCAAACTTTGGTGCAATTTAGAGAGAGAGAGAGAGAGAGCTCTCTCTCTCTCTTTGCTCTCTCTCTCTCTTTTATTCTCTCTTTGGGCGGAGCTCACAAAAAACGGGGAAGGGGGTGGAGGGGAAAAACAGAAAAAGAAAATCTGAGTTTTGGTTAAAAGACACCCTGAGTGCGGACGTACTCCAATTCAGTGCGGGTCGGCCACCCGCACTCATTACTTGGCAGAATTTTGGCAATTCAAAACAATACAAAAAAATACTCCAGTGCGGACGCACTCACGTACAGTGCGGACGCACTCAGTACTTAGTCAAATTTTCATGAAAATGACACTGAACAAGAAAAGTCCGAGCCTAATGCGTCCGCATTGAATTTCAGTGCGGGTCAAGACACCCGCACTCAGGACTTAGTCAAATTTCAGAAAATTTAGCTAATACAGAAATTGAGTCCGTGCGGATCATCCATCCGCACTCACCACCAGTGCGGACGCACTAGAAAATTTTCAGAAAACAATTTTAGGAAAAACAAGATCTAGTGCGGATCGGTCATCCGCACTCACCACCAGTGCGGACGCACTAAACCTGTAAATAGTCAGAATTTCATATTTTCGAGCCGTTTCGATTCACACTTAAATTGCTTACCGAGAGAGACCTTATGTAAGGTTTAAATTTCTATTTCGTTAGCATTATTTTCGATTCTTGTTTTTAAAATATTTAAAAATAAATTGAAATTTTTTTCATAACGTAACAGTATAAGTCATTGATATATTATATATCAACACTTGAGCATGTAAGTAAATATTTACACTTAATTGTTTTTTTTCTCTCATCACCCATGCACCCATCTCTTTTAGTTACAGGTTTTCATTGGACGTTTTTTTTTTCCCTCCGTTCAATCTCGTATATATTTTTGATGATTTTTGAGAAATTTTGTGAATCTAAAACTACAAACATCTCTTGTACTCGGTTTTCTCTTTCAAATGAGATCCATATTGAAATACTTTCGGATTCTATTCGCTTCACTATTTTTTTTCTTTTTTATATGTAATGTATAAAGACTAATGGATTGTCTTTGTCAGGTTTTGACACTAGGGGAAGAACAGGTGGCTGGTTTAGAGGAAGGGGATATACTGGTTTAAGAAGGTTCAACCCGCTTGGGTTATAATCCCTTGATGAGTAGCTTCATTTAGTTGTTGACTTTCATGATAGTTATATTTTGTTATCTGTGGCATGGTGTTGTATGAGCCAATAAGGCTCTGGTTTGTCTCAGCATGTGTAGCTTTCTTTTGGTATGTTTTTATTAATACTGACATGTTCCTTTGTTATGGGTATACTCTAGTTGATTGGAGTTGGAAACAAAACAATATTTGATTTCTCATGAAATCGGTGGAAAACCATTTTCTCAAAAAAAAAAAAAAAAAAAGACTTAAATATGCTATGTATAAATACTTGAAAGCTTAATTAAGTATTTAGACTTAAAAGTTTAAGTACAAGATTTAAAAGTATTCGATATTTGATGTGCTATGTATAACTACTTGATATTTTGGGCATTGTTTAAAGTCTTATAAATAACATTTATGGAAGGTTTTAATTCAAATTAAAGTCCAATTAGCGCCAACTGTGTAATTTTTATAAAGAGTTATATGTTTAGTCTTTAGAAAGACTTAATAATATGTCAGTTATAAATACTTGATATGTCATTTGTAACATAATTATATTTCTTAAAATCATTGGTTTTTACTATGGTAAATTAATTATAAATATCAATTTTTTTTTATAAAAAAAATGTCCAGTTATGTAACTATATAATTGATTTATTTTTTTTGTTTAGCGTCGGTTGTTCCACCACATATGCCTATAGAGATGTATGTTCTATATCTTGGAGATAAATTGGAGACAATAATCAGCCCCATATAATATTGCCCGCATATTTTGGCTTAGTGAATATAATTGGATTAAACAATAAACAAAAGACCCGGATCCAAACAAGATATCATTTACTTATTGCAACTTTTGGCAAATAAGAGCATGTAAAGGCTTCTTAATTAAACATTTATGTATTTTCCTTGTTAAACATGAAACTAATTAATTCAAAAATAATTGCCTAACCTTGGGGAAGATTCTCTTCCTCAATCATTAAAGATGGGTTAAATTTACCAATTTTTATAGATATTGGCACACTTAGATAACATATTGGTACTAAAAGTTACTTGCATGGCTCATTAATATAAATGTTTCTGGTAGTTGCTTTATCCACTTTAACAAGTAATTATTATATAAGAGAGGAAAAAAAATATTAAGAGCTAGGTCATCACCAAATGACCCTACAATTTTCATAATTTTATTGGTTGAATGAGAGGTACATATATATTATCTTAATTCCTATGCATATAAAAAAAACAAAAACAAATTTTGAAGGTCAAATGTTAGAATAATTCAAGTCCATAAAGTGACCCATGTTAAGAGATAGAAAAAATTATCTATAAGAAGTTATTGAACCAAAATTGGTACCTTAATATAATTATGAAATATACATTTGGTACATCTGACATAGGACTTGAATATTTTATTCTATATACTTTATTAATTACGCTACAGTGATATATATCAATCAGACCACATAAAAAGGTTATTAATACTATTGTGAAATTATCCAACTTTAGTTGCAACAAATGGTGGCTTCAAAAAGGCTTCTCTGGATAAATAATTATTTTACAACTTACTTTTTCTGTTTTTATCCTTTTTTGTCTCTTTTCTCAAATACAAATTAAATTATATATATCATGTGCATAATTCAATATTATATATATATCTATATATTTTGTACTGATCCCTTGTGGTGTCAGGTGTCGCTTTTGAGCTCGTCTTTTTATGTATAGTGGAGATAATTTTAATATTTCTTCCAGCATTTTTTTAAAAGTACCATAACTTATTTTAAATCACAACTAAAACATCTTCAAACTTCCCAATTAGTGAATGTATATCCTCTGCATTAACTCAAAAAGGAATCTTTCGAATTAATTAATTTTAACCATCTGATTTTAATCGGAGTCAATTTGATCTCTGTTTATAATATAGGGAGTCCTTTAATATTAGTTCGGATTTAGTCTACACAAATCTTAAAGCAGATCAAATTATTTATATTCATTAAATCAAAAGATTTCCTTTTGAGTTAATGCAGAGGATACGAATTCCAATTTGTGATTCCTTGAAGACTATTATTTTTTTTTTTAAATAATCGCCAGAAAACTAAAACTCCAGGAAAGCATGTCATTAATATAATATTTGATATAATCTAACCTAACGCAGTCTCTTTTTCCTAATTTTGGGGAATGAGTCCTAACATAAACAATATTTAAATAGCAATATAGCGTCTGCTATATATGCACCGTCATACCGTTTTGGGATGATATATACCGCTATCTAATTATCAGTTTCTTTTGGCAATTTAATTAGCGCCTTATACGATATATATATAGTCTAATTAGGTATTAATCATAAGGATTCAATTTTGAAATAATTCTATGAGGTTTAAAGCTTAGTACTAGTTATATTATACTATCATTTTAGAAATTGATTAAATTATTCATGATAATTAACTATCTTAATTTTAACTCATGATAATTAACTATCTTGATTTATTAAACAAACGAAGAAAAAAAAAAAAGGTTTTCTCGTTCCATGAAAATATTGTTATACATGACATTGTGGATTAATTCTATATTTGTGAGGGGTTATATAGACCACTAATTTTATTTGATAACTTCGATAAGTGATTCGTGATAATCAAAATCAACATTCTAAATAAGGTGCTATAGCAGCACTATAGTGTTTTTAGATTTTAAAATTAAGTTAAGCTATAAGATAAAAGTGTTCTAATTCAGTTACGACCGTTATATTTGTAATAGCGTATAGCGTGTAGTGCAAATAGCGCATATTATGCTACTTATATAAGCTTTTATATAAAGATTAAAACTGAAAATTTCTTTTAAGACCAAATATTTTTAAGGCTCAGATTGCTTTTATTTTTAAATAGAAAAAAAATATTTTATGCCATGATACTTATGTTATTTTGAATAAAAAAAGATAGATAGTTTATGCCATAATGTTTAGATTAAATTGAATAGAAAAAGATAGATAGTTTATGATATTACTAAGGATATTTTGAATAACAATTTGAACTTTATACTAGTTCAATATAAAAATTATAATTTCTTAATCAATTTAGTGTTACTTATTTCTCTATAAAACTTTAGATAATGTTGATAATTTTTAAATATATAGAAAATACAATTTTAAAAAAAAACTATGTAAGATAGTTTTTGCTATAGCTATGCTATTTGCGGTAGCTTTTTTTAGTCTTTCTGCGATAATGCGGTTAATCAATATTTGGAGCGTTGATCAATATAAAAATATTAAATTACAAACTTGTTGGCTATGATTCAGATAGATTGTGCATAAATTTGGTGTATTTTGAAAATGTTTAACCCATTTATATGTTATTTTACTTGTTTAATCGCTGGATGTGAGTTCTTTTGATATTATGCTAACTTGTACACACAACCTACTTAAATTATAAAAATAATATTTAAAATTTGAATTATTTATTTTGACAATCATTGGATTTGTCATGTTGTCAAACAATTTGGTTAGCAATATAATTTTTGTTTTCTCATTTTTGTCATCTCTCTCATTTAATATTTAGATTTTAATTATTAGTTACAAAAATAGATAAATTCATTATGTATCTTATTATAAATCGACAGAGTCCATAATAGCGCCGCTATCCCCTATCAAAAATACTTGACAGCTTAGAATTCACTATTTATACTTACTTTTATAAAAACCTCCTAATTGATTACATAAAGATTCCATGGAAGCATTATACATAGCAACAGGCGTAATCATAACACTGAATTAATTAAAGTATTGAATCCAGCTTTAATTAATTCAATTGCTCACAAGCCAATCACAATCGTACGTATCAGCGCGCCAGAGTGGAAGCCTTTATTACATTGCATTAAAGATAAGAGATAGGAGTAAGTCCGATGGGCATTGGACCTACTTTTAGATTTAATCAGTTCTATCACCGTACGATTAGCATTAAGATTTGTGCGCACGGAAATTGATAAAAACTCATAAGGATTTTAATAAGAATGCACGATTATTGATGCAATTGGATGGCCAGATCACCCATCGAACCAAAGTAGGTCCAATGGGCATCGGACCTACTCCGAAGTGTAAAGATAATAAGCACTACAACTATTCTTTAATTTAATATGCTGGTCATTGGTTCCTATATATAGAGAGAGAGAAAAAAGAGAGATTATCATGCTTTGACAAGTAAAGATGATGTTTTATTTTCCGTTGATATTTTTGTTATGTAGATTTTTCTTGATTCAAGCTGAGACATTTTTCCTCTAGATATTTATTTCCTAGCTCTTATCCACTTTTTTTATTAATTAAGAGTTAAATATTTGAAAAATCATACATAAAGAATATTGATTTCACTCTACCAGCTAATTTTTCTTCTTGGATATCATGTTCCACTGGAGAGGAAAAGAGAAATAAATTGGAATAAAAAATTATTCCACCAAAAAAGAAAAGAATTAAGTGAAATTGTGGAAATGATATAAAAGTGAAATTCAATTTAAACTTTTATATTTAAAATCCTGTTTTTTACAAGTAGGTCAATTCTTTCTTCTATGAACTAATTATATATTTTATAAATATGGTTAATAGAGAAAATGATATTTTTCAAGAGATGAAATTGACTTATTTACTAATACTATTTCACTCTTTCATTCTTTCATCTTCAACCGAACACGATTAGAATAGTGTGAAATAAAAGTCTATTCCAAATCCTATTTTTCTTAATTATTCCTCTATTTCACTTCTTTATCAAACAAGTCCAGAAATAACTAATAATTTCTATAGAGTTTGGCTAGTATCATTTTAACTTATATAACACCAACTCTAAAACCTATCAAATCGACTTCAAACGGTAAATCAAAACCGTTCAAACCAATTTACATTATGTGTGATGCGTTTACATACAAATTTTTTATATTTTTTAGTTATTTTAGTATCAAATCAAGCGGTAAAAATATTGAAAACTTAATGTATTAAAATTAACTTAAAAACTCACATATTTGACCGCTTGACCTAATACTAAATAAATTTGAAAAATTATAAATTTTGCATGTAAACGTATAACTAATGAAGTAGATCGGTTTGAACAGTTTGGATTTACCATTTGAAGTCGATTTGATAGGTTTTAGGGTTAGTGTTATATAGATTGAAATGACATTGATATTATACTAGCCAAACTCATTTCAAAAAGAAAATTCATTATATAATAACAGATTCTTTTGTTAAATATAATGAAAAAATAGATTTAACTATAATTTTATTTAATCCATATCCGTATTCATTATATATGCAAAAAGAATTTTTAGATCATTTCTAAAATGAGAAGTACAGTAAATGGTAAAAGAAAATTGAGCCATTATTATTTATTCTTACAAGACATTTTTCGTAATAAAGAAAATTGTACATCTTTTAATTTGATAAAAGATTTTAATTGTAATAATGAAAATTATAGTGCCTTTAAAATAAGATTTCTAAAAGAAAGGTTTCTAAATCAATATAATTGTTTATAAAAAGAATGAAATAGTAGAGTTGCTATTATTGTTTGAGGAAATAAATCTGCTACAATCCTGAGGGATTGTAGGGTCCTATGATTCTAAATCCAACCTTTTATTTTTTGGTTGGTACAAATCTCCATAGAAGTTTTTATGCACGAATCTCAAAACAAATGAAAAGTTGGATTTAGAATCGTAGGACCCTACAATCTCCTTAGGATCGTAGCAGATTTATTTCCATTGTTTGATGCCCTAAATTTTGGATTTGGCTGCATTTCCCATTTATTAAAATTATAGATGAAATTTTTAAATTGCATAATGACCGAATATTAAACTTCAATGTCAAGTTTGTCTCATTAAACTAAAACACTGAGTTAAAATCAGATTAATTATTTTCTGCTATAAGCTAATAATTGATATCTACAGTCGATTTAATTTTTGTTAAATGGAAAATTATTATTAATTTTTTTCTGGTTGTACAAGGGGGATAGTGTTTCTGATAATCTACTCTCCCAAAATTCTCAGTTCATTATTCTAATATCATTAATATGATATTCAAAATTTATACTAATCGTTTAACTAAGTCAATTATATAGATAGTGTGTTAAAATAATCAGTTACTGAGTTTTATAGCTGACTTTATTTTATTATTTTTATTTCCTTTAGGGCGTGCTTCAGAAGAGATGAGAGGAGGGGAGAGAAGAGGTGATCGACTGGATTGTCTGAAGAGTGTTTTCTTGCTTCACAAATTAAAATTTTGGAGGGGAGAGCCAAGGAAAGAGAACAGGAGAGAAGGAAAAACAAGGCACAAAATTAAATATAGTTCTCCTCTAATTTCTAGCCCTAATTTGAAGGATAGCTCCCTCTCTTACTCCTTTCATTCCCTTCCCCTTCTCTTCTATTTGAATTTTGTGAAGCACACCCTTATATTAGTGACGTAGGTTGACAACTGAAAATATTATTTCCTTTATATTATAATCAAGCTATGGACAATCAAATATTCGAGGTGTGACATATAAAAGTTTACCTCAACCATTATGTAATTATGTTACATTAACAATGCTAAAATCAAATAAGAAGAATCATAGGCTAAGTACAATTGATGATGACCATCGATCGTTTCTTTATTTTTTGAATTAATAGTGGTATATACCACTGATTTCATTTGAAATCATAGCATATTTGATTTAGTATCTAATTGGTACCAAAATCAAATGTAGCAAGTCTATACAGCTGTTCAAAATAAAAACAAAAACAAAAAAAGAGACCAAAACAGCATAACATGCACATAGTTAAATAAAGCAACAACATAAGAAAAATACGAAAACATAAAAAAATGCATAAAACTAAGTACTACATATCTAATAAGTCTTCATCATTCTCCTTTTCTCCAGACATTGGAGATGGAGGATTGCCAGCTCCAAAATCCTGCATATCCTCTAATCTTTCCACTTGAAAAATAGACATTAGAAGGTTCACTACTTGAGTCAATTATGGACTTCTTACCTCTTCCTCCTGAATTTGATCTGGGAGAACCTTAACATCAGAAGGGAGTATTAGACTCAATTCTAAAAATGAATTATCTAATCGAGATTGACACTAAAACTGGTCAATGAAATAATTCTTGCACCAATAGATTTAATTGGTAAAGGGTTAGCATCATTAAACAAATTCGATTTCTTTCCAACCAAATGGTCTATAAAATGGATCCTCTTAATAGCTCAACCAATAACATATTTTTTAAAGAAATATTTGCATCTAATACCCATAAATTCTCTACAGATGCACAAGTAAATGTAAACTTATTATAATCGGCAATCCAATTCCATATTAACCTAATGTAAGAACAATGTATAAAAAGATGTTCAGTATTTTCAAGTTGATCAAAAAAAACACAAGAAATATCACATTGCCAATCTTTGGTAGCTAAATTAATTTTGATTAAGATTTTATCCATCCTAACTAACCATAAAAATATTTTAATTTTCAAAGGAACATGTCATTTCCAAATAGAATTATACTCCTTATTTGGAATACCCTCATATTCAAGCAATTGATAAAAAGAATGTATAGTAAAGTTATCAGCTTTGGACCATCTCCAAATCAATCTATCTTCTAACTGATCAGATAAAGTGAAATGCTAAAATCTAAACTGTAAAGCTTGTCATTCTTCTAAACAGACACCAGTCAACTATCTTTTGAAAGACAATTGAAGAGTAGAACTAACAAAAGCCTCTGCAACTGAAATAAATCTATTAGATACTATAGAAAATAAGTGCAGATATTGATGTTATAAAGCATGCTCAGAACACCATCTATCTAACCAGAAAGAGGTAGTTTGACCATTACCTATTTCTTTTTTTAATCCTAAATTAATAACTGGAATATCCTTAAGAATTGATCTCTAGAAGGGAGAGCAAATTGTAGGAGTAGTTCTTGTCCTATATTTACTTTGAATAATATCCTTCCATTTACCATGTACTGTATTATCTAAAAATTTAATCCATCACTTAGCCAATAAATTTTTATTCATAAGTTTTAAATCTAAAATTTTCAAATCACCTTGACTTTTACTCTTACAAACTATTCTCCATTCCACTAAATGAAATTTTCTTCTTATAGAATTACCCCTATGCCACAAGAATTTTCTCCTAGTATTATCTATTTTATGTCTTACTTTTACGGGTAATCTATAAATAAATAGCCAATATAACGGAATAGCTAAAAGGATAGAATTGAGAAGAGTAATTGATCGTTTCTTTATGATAAGATAAAAAAGAAAAACTCAAAATAGACATTTAAAAAAACATGGTTGTCGGGGTTAAGAGAAATATTTATTATTTAAATGGAAAGAGTGTTGTTCTATCATTTTGGTAGAACAATGTTTCGTATTCTAACCTACCTGGCAAAAAATTTAGTTGAATAAAACTTCTACTACTATGCCTCTGTATTAATGGTTTAAATAGCGTTTATTGCATCATAGTGAAATGGCCGAAAAAAAGACATTATTGTCATATTACGCTGCTATAGTGTGCTATAGCGTTGATAATGCTGATAGCACCATAGATTTTATAATCCAAAAATACTATAATATTACTGTAGCACCGCGTTTTATTTAAAACTCTACTATGTATGCTACCAAAATAGCATAACAAAATAGCAATCTAAAAAGACATAAAAATGCAAAATAGTGGCGGAATAGAGTCAAAGAGAAACACTTATTTTCCTTGCTCAATAAATTTTTAAAATACACGTATATTTATAGAGGTGAATAACGGGCGGATCAATGATATTTTACTAAAATTTGAATTCAATCTGATTATACTGGGTTAAAAAAATTCTTTATTTGACCCACCCATAACCCAACCCAACCCATCTATTTTTCTATATACGAGTTATTACGAGTTATGCGGATTAGATGGGTTAAACGGATTATAATTTTGATCAAAAATCTATCATGTATCTTTTTACTATTTTTATTAAAACTAGGTACAAATAAAAGTGACAAACATAAATAAAATAGAAATAATTTAGCATATAACATCCATAATAAAATAAAAAAACATATCCAGAATGTAACATCCTAAAAAAAAAAGACAGCGACATATAACAATCACATATAAAATTCATGAAATAAAAAAAACATAACAATTCAAATTCAAATTAAACTTAAAACTCTTAAATATCCTCAAACTGGGTAGAAATAAAGAGATGCCTAATGGATTTAATGCAAGATGAACTGATGAAATGCAATAACAGACATACATCTGACAAAGCAATAAATAAAATCAAAAGATGAAATTTTAGTAAGTGACCTTGACATTCTGAAAAAAACATAATGCATTAGCTTAACAAAATCTAGATCAATGAAGAGGAAAAAATATAAAAGAAAGAAATGAAGCTAAATTCATGGCATCCCTAGTTGCCAGCTATTATTTCCAATTAATGACCCTATCTTTTATGACAAACAACATACTCCAGAGAGCAAAACAAATCTTTGACGTCTATTTTCATAAATAACAAAATAAGGCCAAATCATGATTAAGTTTTACACTTAAAATTCTTAAAACTCTTAAATATCTTCATATTGGATAGAAATAAAGAGCGCTTTATACGTGAGGGGAGGAGTAAATAGAAAAAGAAGTTATGTAAAAATGTAGAAACGTAGATTTAAGGTCGGGTCCGGGTATAAACGGGTTATTAAGAGCAAATCTATGACCCGACTCAGAGTAACAGGTTTGTCAAAATTCAACCTGTATTCGACCCAGTAACATCTCAATCCGGTAAAATACGGGTCGGGTCAGACGGATCGGGTGGGTTGACAGTATTTTTGTACACCCCTATCTATTTATATATTTGCTCAAAATAATTTATAAAAATATACTTAAAATCAGATTTTTAAATAGCTAGCTATAGCTACGTAATAGCTGCATTATAGTTTTTTTGGACCTCAAAACTATAAATCTATTAATCGCTTTTCTTTTATAATGATTCTAAATAGCTAGCTATAGTTGCGCTGTAACATTTTCGGACCTCTTACTTAAAATATAAAAAATTATGTTTAATTCTAATATTTTCTCAATATATATTTTTATTTCTATGCTTTCATAAGAAATATATAAAACATAATATAAAAAAATTATAAAATTACTGACCACCCCCATCTAAAAATAAATAAATAAATAACAAAATAAGAAGTATGGTGATGGGCGCACACCTAACCACCTTGTGGTGATTCGTGTGGTCGTTACAAATAATTTAAAGTCATAATCTAATGCGTTCCCAATATGCACGTCCAACACCTTTTTCAATTCTTTCAAGACAATAACTTATCAACCATGTTAGATTGTGTTTATAAAAAAAAGTGCACTTGTGAAAATAAATCCAACATGCTATATTTTTTTTTAATATACAACAATTACATATTACAATATATAGTTAAATCTTACAAACACGTTGTTTTATGTGTATACTGCAACTTAGTTTTATGTTTTTTTTTTTAATTTAGATATTAATGTTTAGTTTCTATATGTATTATGATTCAAGAATTTTTTTAAAATAGCATCAAATTTAAATATTTCAACAAAACAAGTACGCTGGATTTGATTTTTATGAAAAAAGTTCTACTGATCCTGTGAATCGGTGGAGGCAAAAACTTTTTTGCTCCAACACTTGCTGCTGGCATATTAAACTATCTCCATCACAGGATTGGTGGAGCTATTTTCATAAAAACCAAATCTAGTATAATTATTTTGTTGAAATATTTAAATTTGATTATATTTATAAAAAAAAAAAATCATGATTCTCAGCCAAAAACCATGATGAAGGATTTAGCGAATTCAACCACATGAACTGCTACAGCGCCAGTGCCACACAGAAAAGATATTAAATTTTAAAACAAAACTGCAGTTCTGGGGCCAAGAGGCAAGAACCAGTGGCCATGGGCTTTGATCGAAATATTCGGATCATGTCGCACGTGCGAGTGGCAAAACGGCACGAATTCCTACAGAAAGGGCTGGGGAATACACATGTGCCCCTATGGGCTCCAATTAGTCTGGGCCTGGCCCACCCATGTTCCCACGTGAAACAATAACAGCTGGGACCCATTCTTTCACCCCTGTAATTTGAATTTCCTTTATTGAATAACATAGAAATCAAAAGCCTTAAAAAAATATTGAAATGATATATTTTTGAGACAAAAACTTTTTTTTGTTTAATTATTGAAATTGTAATATTGACATTGATCTTTGTTTTCTTTCAGTTTGTAAACATTGATTGTTACAGTCAAATAAATATATCATGATGGGATTAGTCATCAGTATATCAGCTTCTAATAAAATATTGTGCGAGAAAGGACCTGTTCAACGGAACACCTGTAATTCTCTGAATGATGCATTCACAGGTTGTGTTTGACAAGGCCCATACATAGTAAAACATTCGTAAAACAAAGAATTTCTAATGTTGCAATCATTTTGAAATATTCTTCGTTAAATTCATTATTATACTCTAAATGCCATCTGAATTTCTAATGTTGTAATCATTACACAAATTCGTCTAATTTGATTGACAGTTCTTAAATAAGTGTTTAACTTCCATCTTGAGAGGTTGATCTTAGCAATAATCTAATTCAATTAAAATTTACTTGTCCACTTAATAGGTTAAAAAGAAGAATTCAATTAGCTAAACAAGTTTAAATTTATACCCAAACAATAAAGGAGTTGACATTTCTCTTCTTTTTTAATTCATTTCCAACTATTTTTATCGAGCCTCTAAAGCCAACTCTGTAGTAAGGGTACACAAAAAGCTCGTAACTTGTGATTCAATTGAGTTCAATTCGAAAAAAAGAACAGTTCGAAACTAATCAAACCAGCTCAGTTCTGAAACAAATCAAATCCATTCGGTTCAAAATTAGTTCGAATCAAACTCGAACCGAGTCTAACTCAACTCAAAACTCTTCTTTTTAGTTCAAAACTCTCCTTCAATTTGAAACAGTTCGATTCAAAATTGATTTGAACTCAAACTCGAACTGAGTTGAGTTGGATTCGGTTCAATTTGTTTCAAGGTTCTAAATAGCGTTTATAGCAGTATCGAGAAGACGAAAAAAAAAAGCTTTAGCGAATAGCGGAGCTATAGCGAAAGCTATTATAAAAAGCATTTTTTTATTTCAAAAATTATATTTTATATTTCTATTAATAGTAAAAATGTCTCACCAAGAAAAAAAAATACTAAATTAATTAAGAAGTTCTAATATTCATATTAAACCAATACAAAATTCAAATTGTCATTCAAAATATCCCTAATTCAAAAATTATCGATATATTTTACATTCAAAATATACCACTACCATATATTAATGCATAATACAAAATTTAATTGATATAGCAGTATAGCCCGCACATATTTCATTGTATTGATATAGCTTGATAAAGTAAAAAAAACCAATCTAGACATTAAGACTCGTTAAAATTGCAAAATCATGTTTTCAGGAAAAAAAAAAAAAATTTGCAAAATCATAACCCATAGCGGACTGCTATTGTCGCTACACGCTATAACGGACCGCTATTACCACTATAGCGACTGTAGCTTGATTAGCATAGTTTTAGCCCTAACTTAGCTTTCTGAATCCAAAACCACTATAGCTGGCTATTTAAAAGCTTTGATTTGTTTGCAGCCCTACTTACTGTAGTCTGTAGCGACCAAAATATTTTCCTTAAATAGTTATATTTACTAATTGCTTTTAGCAGTGAAGTCATGTTAGAGAGCATTTCATAAAATTTCCAAGTCCCTAACCTCGTTTTTCCAAGTTGTTCAACTAATACTACCTCATATTACATGATTGAATCAATAAGTCCAAACACAACACACGAAAATAAAGTGAAAAGAAAATTGTGAAATTTACATTCAACCTATCACTACCAACAGAATCAACTCAGGTGACTTTGTGAAAAATGAAATATAGTACAACTGGACTGGTATAACAAACTAGTAAAAGTTGTTAAACCATTCACACTGGCTCCCTACAAATTAAAGTCAAATAATATTAACTTTTTTTATTCGGGTCTTGTGACTTTGATTTAACACCTGATCTCGTATGAACCAGCTCTAGTAATATAGCGGACCCACTCGACTGTGTTGTACCCACTCTTCTCCCATACCTGGTAGATGAACAGAATATTATAATAGGTTAAAGAACAGAAATATAACTCAACAAAATGAGATTAACTGGTTAATAATGATTTATATTTACCTTTAGAAACCTGACGCGAAGTCCTGATGCAGTGAACATTGGCACCTAAGACAAATTTGTTTTCATAAAAAAGGTGTTAATGGAAACTGTTTCCAAAGGATAAGAAATAGAAAGGTCAGTTAAAGAGTACTTTCTGTTTCTTTTCAATAAAATGAACCAGTAAAATAAGACAAATATAGTCCGTCCTAACCAAAATTTTCAGTATTGAAATACAATACAAAAATGTGACAGTAATTAATAAAACAATTTACCTGAAATTCCATTTGAATAGGTGGGCGGGGGGCAGATTTCTTCTCAACCATGGTTGATATCAACTCCACTTCTGCACTCATTGTTGCCTCAGTCTGTCCTGGGAACTTTCTTATCCTGCAAATTTTTAATTAATTATTGTTAATACTATTATTAATTGGTACCAACAAGTTGCAAAACCAAATGGCACTGTACCAGTATGGTACCAGCCAGTTAACAGCCCTGCCTTTTCTCTCTTGTGCAATTTAAAGCAGCAAATTCTATCAAATATTAAGGACTGGAAACAAGGAGATTCCAAGAAATTGAAGAACCAAACAGGAAAAACATCCAGTTGTGGGCCATTTGAGCAATACAGTTCTTTCCATAATTGTACTCAGTGCCAAAAATTAGGTTAAGGTGAAAAAGATGTAAGCGTAGGGGCAATAAATATCTTTTAAATAAAGACTGAAGCAGAGAGCTTACTTCCAGACAATGGAATCAATAGATGCATTGTACTTTGCTTTACCAGATGTTACATGAAAGCTGGTCTTAGCTGTCTGCTTAGGCACTGGTACTTTAACCACAACACCAAGTGCAAAAATCTTAGCACCAAACACACTTTTCACCTGTGAGTAATCAGAGTTTATAAAATGTTAACCGTGCAAGAACTTACTGGTCCTACCAAAATAGAAAGAACCAGTATTGTGCTAGTGCAATTATATAAAAAATTTAAGACTTCTTATGCATTGTCAGTATAATACCAACTGGAAATGAAACTATACTTTGATAACGAAAAAAAAAAATGAGGTGGCTTATTAACCTTAACATTAACCTCCAGGCGGGTCCTACCCAGCTCCTTGATGGTTGGTAAGACTCTGAAGGGGAGATTCACACCTTCAGTAATACGATACCTAAAAATAAAGATAAAAAAATTCAAGCGACAAACCAGAAGAGAAAGATTTAATGATTGCAAAGAAGGAAACGATGAATTACTTCATTAGCTCAAATTCACCATCAGGGGGCACAAAGCTGACGGTCTTCTCTGTGTTGAATCTAGTAAGGTTTACGCACTGGTGAAATGTGACATCATCAAGTTCTATGGTCTTCCCACTGAAAAATAGACATAATAAATTAAGATATCGTCAGATTAACCAAATTTTATCAGTAGCATAAAAAAATATCAGAATTTCACCCATATCATCGATTTCGGGAAATTTTGTTTTATACCACAACTGCTGAATTATTCAGCATTGAAATCTGCATTATCATCTTTCGAAAAACTGGTCTCATAACACAGATTTCAACCACTGAATAATTAAGTGGTTGTGGAAAAAAAAATTGTCCGAAATCGATGGTATTTGTTCAATTCTTTTTTTTTTTTTTGGCAGATTAATGATCCAGCTGTCTTTAGGAAAGAATAATGGTGCAACTATTTATAATAAAATTTCATAATCTTTAGGAAGTCTCATTGCAATATTGCATTAATATAATTTTCTATATTTGAGTTGGACTTTTTCAAAATCTGTCAAAGTATAATTTGAGAGTTTGTGCCACAAATTCAACCAGTGACTACCCTAACTTGTTTCTTCCACATTACCTACAAAAATAGAATAATCAAATTCACAATTGACTAACAACAGGGAAGGAAAGAACCTCTTTACAGGTCTGGACTTCATCTGGGATTCCTTTTCGAGGCCAATTTTGTCATTTAATCCTAGCTTTAAATCAGGCATTCCGGAGAGAAAGCACTTCATTAGAACCTTTCCTGTGACATCACACCTCAGCACACTACCTGTTGAAATAATCAAATATTATTTCTAAACATTAACGTACCAGAGAAGCATGTACCAGTACACATGTCTGCACGAAACCATAACCAACTGTACTTTCGGTGGTCATTATTCTTTTTTAATTACAAGTTGTAGTTTATATTGTAACTCCTTTACTTTATCCAAGTTCACCACACAACACACACTTACCTGGTACAACTATCAAGCTGCAACATATATGCTGCCAGCATGTGCTGACTGCATTCCGTTAATATAGAATTAAAGAAAAAATATAGATAAGCACTCAATATTCTATTTAACCGAAAATTGTACCTTTTGATGACATAAGAAGATTTACGCTCTCCACAATGTCCAAGAAAACCTGACAAAATCATTCCTATTAGTTTTTAGAGCTGTTTTTCCCTCAAAGATACTCTTAATTTAAAAACACATAAAAAAAAATACCTCATTTTTCTTGTAAAAAAGACCTTCGCGCCTCCAGCCAACAGCACCAGTGACTTGCAGAGTTGCATTGGGTACTGCTCTTTCTGATGGCTGCAGATACCAAAACAAAGTGCTTTCAAAAACCCACATGTGACAACTGATAAGACATGGATCTTATAGAAATGGTTGAAAAAACAAATATCAAATGTGTTCTGTGCACCTACAAACCTTAGAGGAAAAGGGGGAACGAACTCCTTCCTGAGTGATGTAAAGCTTTAGAATTTCAGGGGAAAGATTCTGTGGGTACCCAAAATCCATAATTTCTGTCATCAAAAAGAAATTAAATTTATAACGGGTTATGGAAAATAAATTGCAAACTATAAGATTTTAATAATTATCTTCAATAAGAATGAAGATGTTGTTAAGTAAGACTTCATCATTGGTTAGCAACATAAAAGAGATAGGAGGGTAGTTTCTATTTTAGCAGGGCAGACACACCTCATGCTTCCAAGCAGTATAGAATATTTTATATATTTTGCAGGGTTATGCATGGCATTTCTTGCACTTCTTCTAATAAGATAAAGGAACAAATGTACACCCAAGTTTCAGTTGACCAATGAGAATGCCAAAAAGGCCAGCTATCACCTCCATAATGGTAACGGGTAGTACCAAAATGGCACCAAACACTGGTATTCTTGGCATTGGCTCCTTTAGAAGAACAGTAAAAAAGAAATTCTTACCATCAAGGAGTTCATAGATCAGAACGAAGTTGTTTCTGATTGCATCTTCATCAAAGGCCCCACCAAAGTAAGATTTAAATAGCACAACAGCCTGTAAATTGCCAAATTAAAGGCAATTAAAAGAGTCTTCCGTGATCACCTAATTTGTAAACAACCTCATAGGAATAATTTCAATGTACCCCACAAATAATTGAAAGTACCACAACTTCTCTTTTTCTCCTATTCATTGACGAGAATTTGTGAAGGAGCAGTTTGTGCACATGCCTAAGAATTAAGTTGGAAAGCGATAGAGCAATAATTCCATAGTAAACTAGGGCGGCATACAACACAAGTCACGCATGCTACTTTTTAAGAGTGTATATGCAGCCTTTCAATTTTATAGGGGATACATGAAATTGTCTCTGCTTTAAAAGAACTAAAAGTACTTCCAGATAATTATTTTTACCTCAACAACAAATTTTAAAGCACAAGCAACATTGGCATTGGAGCTAACAACAATTACAATGTATACATTGCTGATACGCATGTAAAGGAAAGAACAGCCTCCAATCTGACGCACTGGGCAGGTTCCCATTTCCTTTGTTTGCATGATGTGCGTCCTAAATGCATCCACCATGTTTCCCCTTCAGAAAAGAGTATAAAAAAAGGTAAATAAAATGAAATGAAGCCATTCTGTATCAGATATATGAAACCACCACTAAAGCTACAGAATACATACAGATGCAAAAAGGATTGCAAATTGAGCTTAGTTAGCAAAACCTGAAGACCAGATAATAAATTAACCTATCTAATTATCAGATAGAGCAAATTGGTATACGTGTAAGAGCAATTACTGGTATCAACCAAACAGTAGCCTACCACTACTGGTACTAATAGTTACCATGATCAGCAACAGTGTATGCTTGACCATAGAAATGAAGTACCCAGGTGTTCATAGCTGATGATTATCCTGATGCAAGCTTTTAGTTGCAAGGGTCAAGATGTACTGTCCCAAACCAAAAATTAGGCAACATCAGCAATCAGACAGAAAGAAAGTGTATCAGTAACTCCATTGGTATCATCACACATGTAATTCCAGAGCCATTACTAGGAATTCCCAACAGTACCTACTTTATCACTAGTGTTATAGTGCAAAACATGACCACCACCAGCGCAAGCTGGTTATACAAATGGAGTTTCCTTACTGTCAGCTATTGGTTATTATCATGGCCAGCTTTAACTTAATTGCTCTTGTACATCCAAAAATCCATTCAAATTTGGTTCATATATAATTGCTACGAGTTCATCTCAATTTGAACAATTCAATCTTATGCAATACAAGGATATCGATAGAATCAATATAAAGGTTATTATTTGAAGCAAAACAACAATGTTCCAACAAATAAAGTTAATCTCCAGAAGCATGAGGGAAAATGTGGTACCCGACATCGTCACGGTAGAGGCGGTTAATGAGCACATCCCCACGAAGATTCAAAAAGTATATCGCCGATGCGGCTACTGGCATCTCTCCCCCTCGTTTGATTCAAATCAGTAGGATATACTATGTTTTCCTTTTATTTTTCCCAGATCTAAGAAAAGGTTGTTTGTCGAAGCTCCGACAAGTTGGTGAAGATAGAAGGAATGTCTGATTGAAACACCTGTAGCGGTAAGATTGTCTGTTTCTCTCTCTCACTTTCCCACTAAAGTAACTCAAATAATAAGTTTATATCAGAACCGTCAGATCTGTTATTACACGAATATTGAAGGGGACCGGGCTTTCCTCCTCGGGTTGATTAGCCAAGATTCTGATTGGACGGTTTTGATCTAAACTGAAATTTTGGGTTGCTTCAGTGAATCGTTAGCAATATCTATGGGAATGACATCCGTAGACCGTGGTGAATGTCAAATGTTCCACATGTCAGTAGATGGTCATCCCTTAGACCAGGTCCTTTTAATATATTTATTTCATTTATGTTCTTTGTCGAGAGGTGATCCATTTTATTTTATTTTTTGATGAAACAATGGACGAGCATCTTACGTTCTTTAATCGTAAAAATTAAATTTATATGTCATATTATTAACTTAACAATTTTATAATGTTAATTTCAAATTATCTTCGTATCAGCAGTTTTAATTTCACTTATATTTAAAAAAAAAATCTAAAATTAACAAAGAAAGCAGAGATAAATCACTAAATGCAAAATAATCACAAAAAATTATGTGACACATTCAAACAAATTGCTAATTCAATTCAGTCAGATTGTTAAATTAACAAAGTTAATATTGTCGCATCAAAAATTTAACCCATGCAATATGACAAGTGCATGGGTACCACATACAAATGAGTATTTTTTTTTTTTCTCATGCAGATAATCCAAATTATAGTAGTGGATGCTCTTAATGTAGGAATTTGTTCCATCAATTAAATAAATCAAATAAATATAAATGATCATTAGTGATTCAATCAGCTGACATTTATTAGATGAGAAAGTTTTCTAATAAAAATATTATTATTGTAATTCTATAACTACTAATGATACCTTAATAATAATTTATAATAGGTCAAACCCAAAATATTCCCTCCCCCTCTTTACATTTAATATGCTTACTACAAAGTTTAAGTCATTATATTTCTATTTTTAGTATATCTGTCTAGTTTACAAAAATCATATCATTTGCTCTTTCGATTATTTTATTTGATTCATAAAAAATTTAAATTCACGACTTAAATTATTTCAATTATTCTAGGTGAAGTTCATTTATTCTTTTAATGGTTTCTTAGTATATCTGTCTACTGCAGTGTTTTAAAATGCAGCTGCATGGATCGCATATGTTTATGCAGTGGTCTTTCGCATACAAAATCTTATGCAGTCAAGTTCATGTAGTTTTGAATATACATGCACATATACAGTCCATGCGAACTTAAAAAAAACCTAAAAGTTATTTTGCAATGAAGAAAATTAGAATATATAACATTTATAATATGATAAAGAGCACAAATCAATAGACTAAACAAGTCTTTAGATATAAATTAGTTTTATTTTATTTATATTTCTTTAACAAAAGATAATAAAACTACAAATGTACTTCTGCATACAATTTTACATATACAATATGTAATGATATTTTGCATGTTATAAATAAAACTGCATTTTAAAGCACTGATCTACTGTATCATTTGCATGTTCAGTCGCCAGTGTTTGCCTTGACCAAGGTCAACGACTCAATAGTCAACACGAGTAGTCGAGGACTGGATAAGCTTTGTTTGTTAGTCAAATCTTCGTCTTTCATCCTCAGCATCTCTAGAAAGTAGAAACTAGAAAGTCGCAACAAAGCCAAAGGTCTCCAAACATCTTCAATCAAAATTTCAAGAGGAATAAATCCATAATGGCTACGGCATCTACTGGAGATGAATCGATTGTCGCTGTTCGAAGGATCTCGACTCTTCTTCGTTTTCTCCGCAGCGATATGCAGGCTGTACCCGAACCCGGTTCAAGCGCTGATCTCACTGCGGATGGGACCCACTTCGATCCTGTCCTTCTTCCTTGTTGCCTCGCCAATGGTGGTATTCAGGTGCCCGAGAAATATATTACGATTATTTATAATTACAATCGTATTGTGTTTTAAAATTAAATTGAAGCTCCAAAAGATGTTCAAATGACCCTACTGGGTAATTTGTTTTGTTATTTTGATGGAAATCTGGATGATCGGATCCTAATTTGATGCATGTATTGGAAATTGGATCACTCAGAAAGGTGTGCTTTGTGATACAGGAGACTTGTACCACAAAGCACACTTTACCAGTACTCCTGGAGTACAAGTTTGTACCAGAAAAAATAACTAATGAAATAATTATCCTGTTATACTACATTTCTATTTTCTAGCACTTACCTATACTAAAATGAAAGAACACAGCATTATCCAAACTAACAAGATTTGACAAATGGATCTAAAAATGTAAAGAAAAAGATGACTGCCTTAAAAATTCTCTGTGAAATGAACCTCTGGATTCTGGAACGCAATAAACTGGAACTGCAACTTTTCTGATTCTTTTTTAATGCTGAAAAACGCCGTGTCAGAAAAGCAAACATGATATAATATGCCAGATTGAACCCAACCAATCTATACTGCCCTGAAGTGTAAAAACTTGCAATTCATTGTGACGGGGTTTCAGTAATTTAATTTTGTTTTCTTGTTTTGATTACACTTGCCGATTTAGTCTCAATTTTCTGATGTAACATTTGATGTGCATTTTATCAGGGATTCAAATGGTACTGGAGAGAACTAAAGGTTGACAAGGACGGCGACATAGCTGACGAGTTCTTTGATAAAATTTCATTTTCATGAAGTTCTAAGTAACTCAGATGTTTACCTTAGGGCCTATATTTGAGGATCAAATTATTTACATTTGAAAAAGATATAGAAGTACCCAAGGACAAGAAGATTGAAAAGCTGTAACTTCCTACAGCAAACATAATTTTTTCATTTTTCTCTGTTCATCAATGGCGATAAAGAGGATCTGCAACCCTAAATTGAGAACATTTTTTGGTTTTTTTACTTTTTTTATAGGTGCAACTAAAATTATACCCAGTAAAGGAAAATTCGTCACATGCACCGAGGTATAGAGAAAAAACTTATGATTTTGGTCTCTGATTGAAGTTGAGTACATTTAATAATCGTTGGACTAATTATAGCTCTCGAACAAGTAGATCGGCCATCAAGATTACTAGTGAAGCAATTTATTCAAAATTTATTTATTTAATCTACAAAAGCAAGCCATTAATTTAACTTACAAAAGCAAAGCCATACATGAAAAAACAAACCATACATGCACACATCCACCATACTTGAAATTGAAAATGTCTGACATAAATTGTGAAGCACACTACCTCATCCAAATATATCACAAGGAACTCTCTACAAATACTTGTCTGAAGCTGGGCGGGTCCCAGTTGGGTCTGTGGCACTGCTCCCGACTGGGCGGTGGTGGTGGGGACCAGTGAGCGGCACATGACCAACCCCAAGATGTGCCCCGGGCGTCTCACGGTGCATGGCTTTCTCACCATGTAGCTGTGCCTTGGCCTCGGCCTCTCTTGCTTTTTCTCTCTCCTTGGCTGCCTCTTTTTCTGAGTGAGTCCGGGCTGTGGCCTGCTCCGCCTTGCCTGGTCAGAATTGCATCGATAAATGTTAATACCAGAAAACATGGCAAGCCTTAACAGAATGGTATGAAAAATGTTACATAGACTGTTAATACCAGAAAACATGGCAAGCCTTAACAGAATGGTATGAAAATTGTTACATAGACATAGGCGATTCCAGAAAATTTGAAAATTTAGACAGGCTGAAAAATAAAATTTTAAAATATATAATGTAGTTGGTGAGATCTAAATTCAAGTTTATATTGGGAGATTGATCTCCTTTGAAATTGCACAACTTTGAACAATAATGAACAACGCCAAAATTAACATTGAAAGTATTTTATTACAAAAGATTTCTATTAAGCGCACAAAAATAGATCGACGCACCCGAAGAGTCGGACTTTCAAACTTTAGAGGTCAAATGTGACTGCAATTAATCATATAAAAAATTATGTTGCGAATGAGCATCAAACTTACCACACCCATAACATTCCACTCCAAAATAAATAGAAAATCATACATAAATACAAAAAATTAAAAAAATGAATGAAAGTCCTGAATTCATTGTACATGAATCCACCTATACACGAATTCAGATCTAGTGAAGTAACCCAAATTTTTTTTTTAGTTTTAGATTAGGACCATCTGATTCAAATCCACGACAATCCATCCTGATGTGGACACACATCTCGAGCGACGGATTCAAATCGGACAGTCCCGATCCAAAACCCAAAAATTGGATTATTTTAGAGGATCCGGACTCCTATGCACACACTGATCGCTTTCCCCTCTTCCCCCAAAATGTGGATCTATAAGAAATGCCTAGACATGTAGAAACAGAGAGTGTACCTTGCACATTTGCGGTGCCTTCCTTTACTTTCTCCTTGACTGTGCTGGTCATGTCCTGCATCTTCTCCTTCGTTCCTTTCATTTTGTATTGTTTTTTGTTTGATATATTTCTACAGAATTTAACTTGGAAACCAAAATGTTGAAACAGTAAATAACGGACTGAAGGAACGCAAACAAATAGGATCTTTTTTTATAGAGAAAAGAGATGGCCAGCTGGAGGACATGCACAAACAACTAGAGCAGATTGTTACACGTGTGCATGTGAGATGGCAGATAAACTAGAGATAACTTTGTCAATAAATAATTTAGAGTCGGTGAACCTTTTTTGGGCCTATCTATTTAATTTGGGCCGAGCGAATGATATTGTGAACCGTTTTTGGGCCATAATTTGTTTTTTAATATGTATTCGTTATCGACTCTTTTGATCGGGAGATTATCCTCTGCAGAGTTTTTCCGTGCGGAGCTGTGTGCAGTTTTTTTTATTTGATATGTTCGTTTTTTATCAGACAGATTATAATAGAGGGGCTGGATTTTTAGATCTGATTTGGTCCGTTCGATCAAAATAAACGGATCAGATTAAAAGCTCCTCACAGCTCCGTACAAAAAAATTCTACAAAGAATAGCATTTCCTTTTAATCGACATCTAGAACTAGTTCTATTTGGTGCAGGATAAAATAAAATAGTTTAATATTACTTGTAGGGTCAACCAATAGTCAAATAAAACTTACATTAAAATATTAATTGAGAATTGAAATGTTCTTAAATTTACCAAATTATTTTGTGAATTTAACTCAAAATCTATCAAATTGATTTTAAATAATCAATCTAGATCATTAAAATCAAAATAGTTTACATGATAAATTTTGCATTAATATACTATATATATATATATATATATATATAAAGTCAAGTAATTAAAAATAATAAAAATAAACATAATAAAATTGACTTATAAGCATCTATTTTCTACCGTTTTATTTTATACTAATTAAATTAAGTTTAAAATTTATAAGTTTGTCATGTTAACACGTCACTCGTGAAGTAAATTGCTTTTAACTATTTATATTTTATTATAACTTCAGACAACCCGTCACGTATTTCTACGTAACAACATAGTAAAAGTTACATATATCTAATAAGTAAAAGAGTTCCACCAACAATCATCACTAGTGGAGAAACGTTAATCTGGATCGATTTATCTGGTTTGGACTTCATAAAAAATTGATACTGATACTTATCTGGATCGGACATCATAAAAAATTGATCCTAATGGACACTATTAGGTTCGGTTCAATAACCGATCCTAATAATATTAGGATCAGTTATTGTAAAGAACCAATCTTAATAGTACCTGCATTAGTATAAGCCTTTTAGAACAGAGGATCCTGATTGTTTTTAGGATCAGTTATTTATTTAACCGATCCTAATAATACTCTGAATTAGGGTCAGTTAGTGTCGGCTTTTATTTATAACTGATCCTAATGATGCCTACATTAGGATCGGATATCTAAAATAACCGATCCTGATACTATTATGATCGATTTTTTTTTAAACTAACCGATTCTAATTGTGCATATATTTTTCTTTTGCATTTCACGCCTCTGGTTACAAAATTTCAAATTAAGATCGAGTATCTAAAATAACCGATCTTGATACTATTAGGATCGAATTTTTTCAAATTAACCGATTCTAATAGTGCATATATTTTTCTTTTTCATTTCGCACCTCTCATTACAAAATTTCAACTTAGCCAAAATTTTCATTTCACGTCTCTCTCTTTGTCTCTGTCTCTCCCTCTCAAATGCGAAAAAAAAAGATTTTGGTGACGCCGAGGAGTGCACTGTGCACGGAGGAGAAATAGAGGCGGATCGCGGAAGAGTGCATGGCCTCACCGGAAACCACCTAAGGAGACCCAGACGAGAAGATGTGCACGACGGCCTGAGGAGCTCACTGCTACCACTCATACGGTACTAAAATCAAACCCTTATTTTTTCAATTGTGAATTTGTGAAATGATTTGCAATTTGCCACAGATAAACCAATTTTTTTTGAGATTTTTGATTTGCCACAGATAAAACTCCATTTCTTCGGCTACCATGATCGTTTCCTTGGTGGCTGGCTTCTTTGCATACTACTACTGAGTTTGATATATCAAAGAATGATTGATCGCCTTTATTAATTGATCTCCTTTCGTTCATATTTATGGAAAGAACAAGCTGGCACATTTTGTATCAAAGCAAAGAAGAAAATATTGCAGCAGTCCATATTGCAAGATATCAAAGTAAGAAAAGAAATAATGCAACATCTAATATTCGGTATCAAAGCAAACAATGATGACAAGATATTGGAGCAGCATAATTTATTATTTATTCTATGAGATTTGTTGTTCTAAAATAAGCTTTGTAATATTTAGTTTTCATACATGAATGTCTATAGAAAATATAATAAATAGGCACGCATATGGAGTCCGAAATTAAAAAAGAAAAAATAGAGATATATCTCTGTAAAACAATGTTTTGAATATATGAAAAATCTGGGAGGGAAGGGTGTTTCTGGGAGTGTTGTGTTCTTTTATTTTTCGTAATATGGTATCAGAGCAGGAAGATTGACCTGGTATAGTTACGAGAATTATAGTTCTTCTTCGTCTTTAACTGCTATTCTCTGTACTATATTGCTCTAAGGAGTCTTTTATTATTGTTTGTGTTCACTATGGCAGATGCTTCTGTCTCTGAAACTGCTACTCTACTTGAGAAATTAACCCAATTAATTACCTTACAACAAAGCCAGTTAATGGTCATGTAACAAACTCCTTTAGCAACACCACCACTTATTACCCCTCCCACGATAGAAACCCCTCTTCAAGCCACAGGGCTTCACACTGCTGGTTTTGGTGCTGCAAACCAAGGTATATCGGGTACAGTAACAGATCAAGGTAATTTTAATGATATCTGTAATTTTTCAAAAGTAGAAGAATGGGTGTTAGACTCAGGAGCTACGGATCATATGACGTACTCCGAAAAAGATCTTATAAACTTTAAAGAACCTCGAAAAATGGTATCTTTAATGCTAATGATATTTGTTATTCAGTGAGTGGTGCCGGAGATGTATCGGTATCTTCAAACTTGACCCTTACAAATACTCTAGTTGTTCCATCACTGTCTTCCAAACTTATTTCAATTGGACAACTAACAAGAGAGTAAAATTGCGTGATTCTCATGTTTTCAGATTATTGTATTTTCCAGGATATTCAAACCAAGTAGATTTTGGGCCGTGGTACTAGGAGAGGAGGATTGTATTACCTAGACACTATGAAGACTGGAGATTCTTTAATAAGTGTTAACTCTATGAAATTGAGAAATAGAATCTGGTTGTGGCATAAAAGACTAGGGCATCCCTCATTTTGGTATATGCAAAAGTTTTTTCCTCATTTTTTTATAGGCTTAAATAATGAACAATTTGTGTGTGAGACTTGTATTAAGGCAAAAAGTCATTGGACAACTTATTTAGCAAATGACAATAAAAAAACTTGCTCCTTTTAATTTGGTACATACCGATGTGTGGGGGCCATTCCCGGTTATATCTAAATCTGGGTATAGGTGGTATTTAACTATTATTGATGATTGTTCCCAAATGACATGGTTGTATTTGCTAAAAACCAAAGATGAGGTTAAAAAGGTGTTTAAAGATTTTATTACTATGGTCAAAACACAGTTTGAAAAAAGTATTAAGGTGATAAGAAGTGACAATGGAACTGATTTTGTGAATCAAGAATTACAAATATTTTTTAAAGAAAAGTGAATAGTACATGAAAAATCGTGTGTAGGTACACCTCAGCAAAATAGAGTTGCAGAACGAAAAAAAGGCATATTTTAGAAACTACTCGAGCTCTTCTTCTCGAAAGTAATGTACCAAATATTTTTTGGGATAATGCCGTATCATTTGCCATTTATCTAATGAATCATACTCCAACTAGGGTAAATGATTTTCAAACACCACTTCAAGTTTTTGCTACACACATGAAAATCAACTCCATGCTTAATCTAATTTCAAAAAAATTCGGCTGTACAGTATATGTTCATATTCAGAAAAAAAATTGTTCAAAACTCGAATCAATGGACGAAAAGTGTGTTTTTTTAGAAATTAGTCAAACCAGAAAGGGTACAAGTGTTATAGCCATACCACACAAAAATGGTATACATCAATGGATGTTATTTTCTTGGAACATGATTATTTCTATAAAAAATTTAAAATTCCAATTCAAGGGGAGAATCCGAAAGAATTGGATTTTAATTTCTTGATATATTTAGAAAATACGAATATATCATTCCAAAATCATACCAATCACACCAAACTTCAGGGCTCACACTCGGGTCCAGGGGGGCTGACCCTAACTCGGGTCCGGGCCCAAACTTGGGTCCAGGGGGAGCAGGCCCAAACTCGAGTCCGGATCCAAATTCGGATCTAAGGAGAATTAATTCGGGTACTGATCAAAACCCAGTAAATAATGCAGCAAATTCAGAAATTGGAGCTGCTAATCAAGAGAGTCCGAATACATACAATGAAGAGGTAATACAATCTAAAGATGTACCACACGAGCCCGGATCTCTTGGGAATAATCATGAGGTATGTTTTCTTGAAACAAAATTTAAATTACCACCAAGAATTAATAGAGGACAACCACCAAAATGTTACATTCCAGAGGATGGAACAAGTAAAGAAAGATACCCAATTGCAAAATATACCACAACAATGTATTTGACCGAATCCCTAAAAGGCTTTGTGAATCAGATATCATCTATAGTCATACCAGAAATATTAGAGGAAGGTAGAAATGACCCGAAATAGATTCATGCAATGAATGTAGAAATGGATGCATTGGAGAAAAATGACACATGAGAACTAAATGATCTACCTATTGGAAAGAAAACAATAGGGTACAAATGGGTATATATTGTGAAGTATGATGCAAAAGAAAAAGTTGAAAGGTATAAATCCCGATTAGTAGCAAAAGGTTATACTCAAACCTACGGGATCGATTTTCAAGAAACTTTTTCCCCAGTTGCTAAATTAAATTCTGTTAGAGTTCTTTTATCTCTTGCAGCAAACCCGGACTGATCATTACACCAATTTGATGTAAAGAATACATTTCTGCATGGAAAATTAAAAGAAGAGATCTATATGGAGGTACCTCCTGGCTACCAATTATCAACTAACATGAACAAGTTGTGCAGATTAAAGAAGTCATTATACGGACTAAAGCAGTCACCGAGAGCATGGTTCAGGCATTTCTGTCAGGCGATGAAAGGATATGGGTACACAGAAAGTGAATCTGATCACACTATGTTCTATAAGAAGAGCTAAGGTAAAATTACGATCTTGATAATCTATGTCGATGACATGATCATAACAGGTAATGACAAAGGGTAGATACAAAACTTGGAGGGAAAATTTTCTAGGGAATTTGAGATGAAAAATCTTGGTGGACTAAAATATTTTTGGGGTATCGAGGTGTCTCGAAATAAAGAAGGTATTTATTTATCTCAAAGAAAATATATACTTGACCTTCTTACTGAAGTTGGTTTGTTAGAGTGTAAACCGGTTGATACTCCAATGGTTCCAAACTTAAAATTAGATGCCTATTCGGATCACATACCAACCAACATAGAAAGATATCAAAGGTTAGTTGGAAAGCTGATTTATTTATCTCACACTAGACCTGACATTGCATATGCTGTGAGCGTTGTTAGTCAGTTTATGCACTCTCCCAAGGAAGAATATTTAGAGACAGTGATGAGAATTCTCAAGTACTTGAAAGGCGCACTAGGAAAAGGTATTACGTTTAAGAAAAATTCACACTTAAATATAATGGCTTATAGTGATGCAGATTGGGCAGGGTGTGTGATGGATCGAAAATCAACAGCAGGATACTTCACATTTGTAGGTGAAAACCTGGTAACATGGAAGAGCAAAAAACATAATGTCGTTGCGCTCTCCAGTGCAGAATCGAAATTTAGAGGAATGGTGAAAGCAATTTGTGAGCTGTTATGGTTAAAGAAATTTTTAACAGAACTAGGTTTTGAACCAAAGTTCGAAATGAGATTATTGTGTGATAATAAAGCTGCCATCGATATCTCTCATAACCCGGTGTAGCACGACCGAACAAAACATGTTGAGATGGATAGACACTTCATCAAAGAGAAACTGAAAGCTAAGTTTATTACAATACCATTTGATATCACCATATTTGATATATTATTCAGACCAATTCCTGTACCAAAATTTGTACTTTAAACAATTAAATAGCGTCTATTACATTGAATATCTATAGAATGTGGTACTGCTGCGTTTTCATTCTTATTTACAGATAAATTGGCGAAATTAGAAGATAACTGATAATCTGAGACTGTGCATGCGACCCATATCATCCCTGACGCGAGTTGCTTACTACTCTGACGCTACCACAGACGCTAGTCGCATCAGACAGACTTTGATGCAACTCGCATCCATTCCACGTGACCCGCGTTACCACACAGATGCTAGCACAGACACCAGCCGCATTAGACTAACTAGGATGCGACCCGCATCAACCCTGACGCGAGCCGCATCGGAGTTTTCCAATGCAGAAGGCGGAGGCCTAATTAAGACCCAATTAAGGCCCAAAAATGAAAGGGGCGTTTGGAAAGGCTATAAAAGGACATCCTTTGCCACTAACCAGGGGATCAAAGGGAATAAAAGATAGAGGTTCAAAAAGAGAGAAGAAGCGGGAGAGCTGAGGGGTGAAGATTGGAGAGCTTCACAGATCTTTCTTTCTTCTTCGGATTTTATTATCATTTGTTCTTTCTTTACTTACTTTCTTTCTTTCTTGATCATGATTGAGTAGATCTTTTAGTTTCTACAGTTAAGATGTAGTCTGAAACTCTGTTTTGTAATGCATGATGTTTAGATCTGAGTTTATATTTGTGTTCATTTGTCTGAGTATTATTTCTATTGCTTGATTGAAATTGCTTGAATGAATCTTGTTGTCTACTATTGAATGTCTATAGCATCTCTTCTAATATTTAGACCTTGATGTTTCTTACAATTAGATCAAGTATTTGAGGTAGATCTTTGATCTGAGATGTGAGATCAATAGTAACTGAGAAGTGAAATTTCCATCTATTGAAAGATAGTGGATATCTTTAGTAAACCAGACAAATGACTTAGAATTGAATACTCTAGAGTTATGAGATCTAAGAAGGTAAAGTTGCATTTTCTTACCAAGTTCATTAAGTCATATAACGAGAGTTGAGGTTTAGGAACTTTACGTACGGTCAATGGATCCTTACACAAGTAAATAGCTAAAGATCAGACACATGTTGCATTCACTCGAGGTCCACGTGACTCACATGTGAGAGCACGCGGGTCGCATATGAAGGTATGCGAGTCGCGTGAAGGGATCAGAGAGGCAGAGTTGAAAGATAAAGTCTAAAACCCTGGAAACTTTATTTTTTTTTTATCAAGTAAAACCAAACTTTTAATTGCTGTCATTTACTGTTATCAAACTTAGAAAATATAAACAAACCAAATTACCCTTTCATTACTTTTAGTACCTAACTGAGACAAGCGAGAGTTCAGAATTGAACCGTTCCCTGTGGATCGATACCTGATTATACCATTCGATAAGGGTTGTACACTTACAATATAAATCGGGAGCTAAATCAAGGTTTTAAACAAAGTACAGCTTGCTGTACTGAAGCTTTGTGTATATGCTTTGCGCATACCAAGTTTTTGGTGCCGTTGCCGGGGAACAACAATCATTTTTCTTGGATTTTAGCCTATCCAGGTTAATCTAGATTTTAATATGTATCATTTATTTTATTAATCTCATTCTAAAATCTGGCTTTCGTACCACCTTCCACAGACAACTATCAATTGAGGACCAAAAGTAAGTACCACTTGAGGAGCAAAGGACATGTTTTTGACGAAACTCCTCCAAGCGACATTGATCCTGCACAGTCCTCTCTAGACGCGACTAGTGTCCCAGCTAAAGCGACTTGCATCAAGCTTGACGCAACCCGCATCACGGTAGATGATACCCGCGTTAAAGAGACGATGTCAGCACATCTGAGCAGGGGAGACAGGGAAGAAGAGGAAAGGGATAAGGAAGACCTGACTGACCAGTCCGACGATGACATGGATAACTTCATGCCAAGGACTTTGCGCGAGTTTAATGTGCCAAGGGCTGGAGATGTCAGAGGTGCAATCAGGCTGCCAATAGTTCCTGGCCAGCAACAAAACTTCAATCCGGGAGTTGTTAACATGGTTCAGCAGAACACATTCAATGGATTGGATCATGAGAACCCACATGCTCATCTCCAAACTTTCCTTGAATGCATTACAACCATTAAGACTAATGGGGCAATAGCCGATTACACCAAACTTTCTTTATTCCCTTTTACTCTTAGAGACAAGGCTAAGAAATGGTTAGGGTCTTTACCAAGGAACTCCATTACCAACTGAAGAGAACTGTCTAAATTGTTTCTGACAAGGTTTTTTCCTCACAAAAGGACTGCAAAGGTAAGAAACCAATTGACCAGTTTTAGGCAAAGGTCTGATGAACCACTAAATGAGTCCTGGGAAAGATTTAGGAAATTGCAGTTTTCTTGTCCTCACCATGGTATTCCAGATTGGCTGTTGATCCAAAGTTTTTATGATGGCTTGAGTGACAGCACTCATACCACTGTTGATGCAGTTGCAGGTGGAGCACTGATGTCAAGAGAACCTCTTGAGGCCATGATTTTGATTGATAACATGGCATAGAACCAACAGTGGTCTGGCCGTGACAACACCCGGTCGGGAGGTGTCGGCAAATACGAGGTCAATCACATCACTGCCCTAACCGCCAAGTTGGATGCTATGCAGAGGACCATGGATAAGTTGAGTGTGAAAGCAGTCGAGCAGCAGCCGCAAACGTGTGTCATGTGTGGAGATGAAAGGCACTCTTATGAGCAATGCCCAAGTGTATCAGCTGATGATGAGACTGAGCAAGTACACTCCCTCAACAATGAACCATCATTCTTTCCTAAACCTCATTTCAACCGATCCTACTCCAAGGACCCGGTAGAGCAACAAAACTGGAGGTGGAATCAGAATAACCCAGCATCATTCAACAATCCTCCCAGACCCTCTTTCACCAACTCTTCTGGCAGTATCAATACCAACAGGAATTTCTACCAGAATGCTTCATTTCCAAATCAGAACAACCGAGCACCTCAAGCTAGTTCTTTCAAACCATATGGTCCTTCCTATGCTGATAACTTCACTCATGAGCAAGGTAAAATGAATCAAATTATGTGGGACCAAATGCAATCTATATCTGCTCAATTAGCTGCTCAAAACAAGTTGCTGGAGCAATTGAGTCACATAGTCACATCTAAAAATCAATTCAATTTGATTTTTGCTACATTCATGGCCGACATGAATAAAAATCAATTGAATTTAATTTTGATTTTTGGATTTTAATTTTCTAATGGTTGTCACTCTAAAATTCAAAATCATAATTAATATTTAAAATCTAAATCATACATATATGTAATTGTTCTAAACAATTATATTTCTCGCGGTTCGGTTTCGGTTCAGTTTTATACAACGTATCAAGTATGCTTATAAATTAACTGTTATTTCTGCTTGTCATCTTATATGACATTTATAATTTAATTATATCACGTATAATTAATTATAATCAATTTATAATTAATCAGTAAGATTCTCCGATTAGCTCCTATACGGTGTGACCCAATAGGATCTGTGTTATGTTGGTAAATAGAATTAAAACTGTTTTAACTTCTATAATCATGAGAGGCATCTAGCATAACGCATCATGACCATCCAATTACACAGATGATGCTGTACTGTACAATATCACGATCCCGTAAACTATTTTACTTGTGTCAATTCTTTGTCTCACAGCTATCAGATTAGTTTCAAGGTAGGTGTGTGTCATCCTTGCAAACTTAATCTTTTCTTGATCTTGAGCAGATTATCAAATATAATTACTCTTGTAATTATACCGCTAGCAGATAATCTAACTCTATCAAGGGGCCCAGTGATGCTATAGCTCGTATAGAGATACGAGGGACAATAGTACTTTTGGTAAACCATCACTATCTCAGCTAAGCTATGTGTACCGAAAAGCTACCGTTATAACTGTGTTTTACCGACAGCGTTAGATAACAATCACACATACACATTTCTTAGTAGGAAATGTGAATACCTCATACTTTAGAACTTAACACTGAATGAAAACATTAATGACACGTACACAATTCCATTTAATGTTTCATTCGGGGCCTGTCAAATACCATGTTCCTAGAACATGTATCTATGTGATTAAAATGACATCTCTTGTAAGTGGTATGTAAAACTTGACCATCTTTTAATCCACATACTAACTTTGTAACGGTTAATTAGTGTTCCTGCTAATTACCTCGGTTAGTGACTCTTAAGAATATATATATCATCTATATTATGAAGTTTCACAATTTCAATTATTGACTCTAGTCAGATAAAGGAATGATTAATAAATGTAATAATATTCAAGGCAACAAAATGACAGTTTATTTAATCACTCAATTCATGAACAAAGTTTTATGATAATTTATCGTATTATTGACTTCTAGATTATTACAAACTAACAGTTCAATGACATCATTTTTTCACGCTTTGGAGTAGCATGAGCTGTCATCATTTTGTCAACCGCCAATTCAACAATCTTTTGAGTCGCCACGGGGTAACCCACAAGGTAACCACTTCTTATCATCCTCAATCAAATGGTCAAGCTGAAATCTCAAACAGGGAAATCAAATATATTTTGGAGAAGACGGTGGCAAGGACAAGAAAGGATTGGTCTCTAAAGCTAAATGATGCACTTTGGGCATACCGTACCACCTTCAAGACACCAATAGGGATGAGCCCATTCCGGCTAGTGTATGGAAAGCCATGTCACCTACCTGTGGAACTCGAACACAAAGCATTTTGGGCAACGCGAGCCATCAACATGGACATGCTTGCAGCTGGAGAAAAGCGTATCATTGACTTACACGAGTTGGAGGAAATGCGCTTATACTCCTATGAGAATGCAAGGATCTACAAAGAAAAGACCAAGTTGATTCATGACAAGCGTATCCTACCTCGTGATTTCCACGAAGGTGATCTTGTGCTTTTGTTTAATTCTAGACTGAGACTATTTTCAGGAAAATTAAAGTCTCGATGGTCTGGCCCATTTGTGGTAAAAAAGGTGTACCATTTTGGTGCAATTGAGATTGACAATGAAGTATGTGGCACCTTCAAGATTAATGGTTAGCGTCTCAAGCTCTACATTGCTGATCATCCTCGTCCCAACCGATTTGTTCAGGATCTCTCCGATCCTGTTTCGATTTAAACTTAGCAAAAGGTGGTAAAACTCGAGACCTTAAACAAGCACTTTTTGGGAGGCAACCAAGCCCTTAGAGGAGAGATCTACCGACATTACACTTGATGAGACTCGCGTGCTGTCTGATGCGACTCGCGCCCTGGTCGGAGCGACTTGCATAACCACTGACGCGACTCGCGTGCTGTTTGATGCGACTCGAGTCCCTACCAACCGACGCAGCATTGAAGAGGTGCGTCGCCCAAGCGACGCGACCCTTCCTTCTCTTCTTTCTCTTCTTATATCTCCCTCATCTCCTTTCCTTTCTTCTTCACCGCGAGAGAGAATTTACCAACCGAAAGAGCAAAAATTTGCCAAAGACCGGGAGAGAGTGAAGTCCGAGAGAGAGAGAGAGCAAGCTCCACCAAGCCAAAGGAGAGAGCGAGAGAAGGCAGCGTGAACTCTGAGCGAGAACCGGAGACCACTCGTCGTGCCCTTTCTTCCTCAACACCACAAAACCTAATGCAGCCCGCTTCTCAAACACCGTGATCCGCCTCTTTTCTTGTCGCGCATCGCCTCACCGTGCTGTTCTAGGGCAAGACGCGACCCGCTTCTCCCCAGACGCGACCCGCTTCTCCCCTGACGCGACCCGTATCACCCACTCACCCGCTATCATGTTTCGTGAGCACCGATCCAAACACGCTCAGGAACGAAGGCAGCGTGAACTCCGAGAACAGCAACAACAGGTAGCTGCGTCTAGTTCTTCCCATAGTGGTACTCCCTCTCACTCTTCTTCTCATCATTCTTCTTATCACCCTTCTTCTTCTTCTCCCTCTCGTGAGCCTACCGGCTCACATGTCTACTACATCTCTGACTCTGACGCCGTCTCTGCCCAAGTCACTCCTCGAGCGGAGGACTATCCACCACCACATTTCTCATTCACTGGGCATGGCATGTTTGAGCGCTTTGACCGTCTGCGACAACGCCGATTCGAGAACACTCGCCGTGTCCACTTTGGGACCCTCTAATCGTTTGGAGTCAACGTCGATTTCACTCGTGCCACCGAGAGGATTGGATTTACTCCCGCCTTCTGGAGCATCAATTAAGACTACTACGACGAGCTTACTCTTGAGTTCCTTTCTTCTCTCAAACTTAGGTATGACTCCGAAAACCAAGCTTACATTAAATTTCAAATGCGCAGTCAGACTTGGCGTGTAGGCATTTGTCAACTTCGGGAGTGGTTCAGATTCTGCGAGAATCCTCAGACCGACTCCCTTGATTTTCGGGTGGGCTATGACAAGGACCATTTTTGGCGCCTGATCACTGGCATGGAGACAGCCACCAGCAACCAATTCCGAGGACTTGATATTCCTCATCCAGTCCTCCATTGCATCCAGCGGGCCTTAGCTAGCACTATCTTCGCACGCGGCGAGACAGCTGCTCGTGCTAATGAGGAGGATCTCAAGTTGATGGACCACATGCTCCGTAGCAACCAAGAGTTAGAGCGGCCCGATCTGATGCTCTTTATGGTTCGTCACTGGCTCACCATCCAGCAGAACAAGAAGGTCGGTGGCTCCATCCACATTGGCGCCTATGTCACCCTTATTGTTGACCATCTCGGCGTTTCGACCGAGGGTTTTACACTCTCCAGGGGTCGGATCCTCCTGGATGCCAAGGCTTATCAGTCAGCAGCTTTCATCCGGATCGAGCGTGGTCCTGCCAACCACCCAGATTGATACTTTTAGTGCATGCCGAATGGTACTCAGTATCTGCTGCCTATCCGAGCACCTCTACTCTGTGACGAGCGCTCTTGGCTATTCACTGGCCCACAGCCAGCTGACCAGGCCCCTCCCTCCCCACATGTTCCATTTCGCCCTCCTTCTTCTCCCGCTGCTGATGTGGATATGACTAATGTCCCCAGCTCTTCTCACCAGGTGCATGCCTCACCTTCTGCGGCAGTCCCCTCCCATCCAGCCAATCCTACCCTCGGGGACTTGTACAGCCTTCTCTCTGCCATGCAGATCGACATGCGGTCTTCTCAGCTTTCCATTCAGGCCACTCTGATTGAGCATGGCGACACTCTCCAGAACATCCGGATGGACTTGACGTCCCAGGGCTCGCGGTTTCAGGCTCTCGAGGAGCAGATGCAGGATTGGCGTTTCTATGAGGAGCACGGGTACTGGCCCAATCCACCTCCTTCCTAGCAGTGATCAGGTTTGATTTCCTTTCCCCTTGCTTTACTTTTCTTTATCTTTTAGTTTTGAAGCTTTGAGGACAAAGCTCGGACTACGCTTGGGGGAGGGACTTTTATAATTTTTTAAGCCTTTTGCATTCTAGGATTTAGTTGTTTTCTTGTTTAACCCATGTTTACGTGTCATATTTGAATCAGGTAGTCTTGAAAACCATTTTGATAATAATTAACATAACCTTGAATTGATTAGAACTAACCCCATGGTTGACCACATAACTGATTAGAATGAGGTTGTTTTGAGAAATTGAAAGGATGAATACCTAATTTGTATCAAATAAACATTTGGAATATGAACTGTACCTTTCAATGGAGGAAAATGAGATTTAACAATAAATAAAGATTGGGATATCCATTGGTATGAAAGAATACCAGTGCATGTGTGTATTCATGGTATATGCTAAACAAATTTTTTTTGAAAGTAATTGAAAAGATGGAGAAAATAAGAGTACTGGCAATAAGTCCTTCGGGGCGCCTTTGAGCTCGTCTCCCAATTGTTGGAAAAAAAAAATAAGAGTACTGCCACAATCCACTTAGATGCCTTTGAGCTCGACAGGACATGAGATGATTTTTGCATATACTAACACACCAAGTCCGCAACTTTCTGACCCAAACTTGGACCAAGTTTGGGGTTGCGTTAAACTTGTATAATTTACCACGAATAAGGGTATAGCTTCAGTTAAAGAATGAATATTGTTATATTTGAGTGATTCGTCTTTACGAATATCAAAACATCTCAAAATGAGAGGTTTAAGTGGTCAGTATGTGGAGTGAATTAAAATTGGTTTAAGACATGTCTAAATTGTTATCCAAATGGTTTTCAAAGATTTACTGATATCAATAACTCATGTAAGTTTTTACATTTACCTGGTATTTAGGATTCATTAGCGCATTACACTTTACTTGAGGACAAGTAATAGTTCAGTTTGGGGAAATTTGATATCACCATATTTGATCTATTATTCAGACCAATTCCCGTACCAAAATTTGTGCTTTAAACAATTAAATAGCGTCTATTACATTGAATATCTATAGAATGTGGTACTGCTGCATTTTCATTCTTATTTGCAGATAAATTGGCGAAATCAGAAGATAACTGATAATCTGAGATTGTGCATGCGACCCGCATCATCCCTGACGCGAGTCGCTTACTACTCTGACGCTACCAAGTTATGAGATCTAAGAAGGTGAAGTTGCATTTTCTTACCAAGTTCATTAAGTCATATAACGAGAGTTGAGGTTTAGAAACTTTAGGTACGATCAATGGATCCTTACACAAGTAAATAGCTAAAGATCAGACACATGCTGCATTCACTCGAGGTCCACGCGACTCGCATGTGAGAGCACGTGGGTCGTGTCACACGGGTCGCATACGAAGGTATGCGAGTCGCGTGAAGGGATTAGAGAGGCAGAGTTGAAAGATAAAGTCTAAAACCCTAGAAACTTCATTTTTTTTTTATCAAGTAAAACCAAACTTTTAATTGCTGTCATTTACTATTATCAAACTTAGGAAATATAAACAAACCAAATTACCCTTTCATTACTTCTAGTACCTAACTGAGACAAGTGAGAGTCCAGAATTGAATCGTTCCCTGTGGATCGATACCTGATTATACCATTCGATAAGGGTTGTACACTTGCAATCTAAATCGGAAGCTAAATCAAGGTTTTAAACAAAGTACAGCTCGCTGTACTGAAGCTTTGTGTATATGCTTTGCGCATACCACCATTTGTATGATCAAGTGAACAACTTGCAGATGTACTAATGGAACCGGTATTGAGTAAAATATTCAATGACTCAATTGAAAGATTAGGCATGACAGATATCTATGCACCAACTTGAAGGGGGGTATGGAAAGAACAAGCTGGCACATTTTGTATCAAAGCAAAGAAGGAAACATTGTAGCAGCCCATATTGCAAGATATCAAAGCAAGGAAAGAAATAATACAACATCTAATATTCGGTATCAAAGCAAGCAAGGATGGCAAGATATTGGAGCAGCAGAATTTATTATTTATTCTATGAGATTTGTTGTTCTAAAATAAGTTTTGTAATATTTAGTTTCCATACATGAATGTCTATAGAAAATATAATAAATAGGCATGCATATGGAGTCCAAAATTAAAAAAGAAAAAAAATAGAGATATCTTTCTGTAAAACAATGTTTTGAATATATGAAAAACCTAGGAGAGAAGGATGTTTCTGGGAGTGTTGTGTTCTTTTATTTTTCGTAATAATATTGCGTGCAAAATTTTGTGTTGCTACAGCTCGTTCTTCTAATTAATTATTTTATGGGATATATATTTCTTTAAAATAATAAGAGAATTAAATATCTTATAATTTATACATAAATGAGCATCAATCTCAGAAGCTAGCCAAATAAAAAAAAAAATTAAATACAATAACAAATTAGGTTCGGTAATTTGGAAAAATCGATTCAGATACTAATCATTAGGATCAGTTATTTGTAACAATCAATTCTAATAGGTCTAATCTGAATTGTTTTGTTACAAATAACCGCTCCAGATTAGTCCCCACTAGAATCGGTTGTTACAAATAACCGATCCTAATGGTACTAATCTGGATTGGTTTTTAAAAATAACCGAACCTAATTCAAAATTTTAGTATCGACTGTTTAACTAATCCAAATTAGTTTCGTATTTGTATCGCCTGGATCAGGGTCGATTATTTTCTGATCTTAATGTGCGTAAATAACCAATCCTAATTAGTATTTTTTTCACTAGTGCATGATTGACAAAGCTAGTAAAATGACTATTGTCATGCCTCTTCAATGTATCAATTATTTAAAATAGAAACCAAATCAACAAGTGACATGATGTTCCTTTCATAATCTTTTCACTTTAGCTCACTCATGATCTTGCTCAATACGTTCATCTTCACTACCTGGAACCCACGTAAAAGTGGAACGTAGAGAGATTCAAACAATCTCCCAGTGCGAGATTTAGTTTCAACCTGGAGTTTGTAAAATTAACTTAATTCTCAAAAGCATGACATAATAAAGGCTCCTGCATCTCTAATGCAATATAATCCTACGATCATTAAACTGTCAATCCAATGGAAAATTCATCTAACATTAGAAGGTCGCCAATCCACTTGGAAATCCAACCAACAGTGATAGGTTACAATCACAAATAGTTCTATTTTCTTTCAAATTTTTCGTTAATTCATTTATTTACCAATCGAACGAGAAGTCCAACTAACATGCATTGAAAAGGTCGCCAACCCACTAGGAAGTTCACACCAACAGCAGGAGGCCGCCAACTCACAAGGAAATTCAACTAACAATGAGAGGCTGTCTCACTAGATGGGAATCCACTCTATGCTAGATCTTGACCCATGACGGTAAGTCCAACCGATGTCACGTTAGCGAGGAGTCCAGTCGAACATCGAACCCAATGTATACATCCCGATATGCGAACATATCATCCCCTGTTCACTTTAGTTATCCGTTCATATTACGTATATTAACTCCACACAACACATCCTATAAAGTCTGTCAATCAAATGAATAATCCTATTTTGATATTCTCTAACAATGTCAAACAATTATTCGAATTCAACATGCATAATTCTACTATATAAAAATAAAGGCAAACAAAACGATTAGTAATAAATTTACAAAGTTTAGAAAATCCGCACCTATTGTCGTGGAATAGTTCATTGTTGCCTCTACGTTACTTCTTACTTTAGAACTCAGACTTAGAACATATAACACGGTTTCTAAATTAATATTTATACATATTTCTAATTTGACAAGTCTGTTACTAAATTAATTTTTGGTTAAGTACATAATCCGAATATCATTCATATATAAGATCTAAAAAGAAATATAGTTGTTATTATACGATAAGACAATTATAATGGAAATTGTTTTTCATGAGGAATTAATAGAATTAAATTATTGATAAGTTTGTAGAATAGATTTCCTTGTAATAAAAATAATTTTAGAATTATTAGTGAATAAATTTCTAAGATTATCAGTGAAAAATTATCATTAAATAAAATAATAAATTAAATTAAAAGAAACTTGAATAGTAGAAATCCTTATTTCCACCGATTGCATACTAATTAATACAACACGACCATGACATATATGTTATCTCAAAGATTCGTATGAAAAAAAATCTCATTATATACTAATTGTACTCGTATCGTTACAGATCATTAAGGGAGACCTTTACTTATGTGATTTAAGAAGGTTGTCTTAAACATTTATATGATCTAGAAAAGAAATGATGAATACTTATGTGATTTAAGAAGGTTGCCTTAAACATTTATACGATCTAGAAAAAAAAATGATGAATAAATATATTCTGATTTGTAGAACCTACTCAATTTGTACTGCCGATTCAAAATAAATGTTTACTATAAAATTCAATATTTTTTATTTCTTAATTTTAGATGAAAATATTAAGATCTCTAAATATATATATATATATATAGAGAGAGACTAATGTGCATTCGTATACATATGGGCCGCAATATATACGGTCCAAATTTGAAATTTTAAAATCCAAAAAGTCGATTTGAACTGTTCATCTTGTTCTCCATATTAATATGTGCTTGGAGATCAAATTTTATATTTTTCTGATTTTTTTTACTATTTATTAAGCCACTTTGAAAATTGTCGATTCAACGATGATTGCACAAAACAGTAAAATCAGCAGCCATCGTTGGATCAACAATTTTTAAAGTGGCTTAATAAATAGTAAAAAAATTCAGAAAAATATAAAATTTTGTCTCCAAGCACATATTAATATGGAGAACAAGATGAACGGTTCAGATCGACTTTTTGGATCTTGAAATTTCAAATTTGGACCGTATTTATTTCAGCCCATATGCATACGAATGCACATTAGTCACTCTTTTTTTTTTTTGAAAACTTGGTAGTAGCTACCAAGATTCGTGAGGGGGAATCAAATTCTCGACCTTTGAATACAACAACTCTGAAATATTTTTCTAGCCAATTGTGCTACCTCTCCTTTCCACATTAGTCACACTCTCTCTCTATAAATATATATATGAAATATGCTAATATGCTATGTGTAGCATAGAGGGCCTCCGTGCAACGGCTCAATATTCGACTTTTCAAAATTCTAACGGTTGATCCGAACCGTTCATCTTGTTCTCCATATTAATATGTGTTTGGAGACCAAATTTTACATTTTTTGGAATTTTTTTTACTATTTTTTTAGATTTATTGAAAATCACTGTTTTCAGCAAATTTGGACCATAAAAAATAGCAATTTTTAATAAATCTAAAAAAATATATAAATTTTTTTCCAAAAAATGTAAAATTTAGTCTCCAAACACATTAATATGGAGAACAAGATGAACGGTGCGGATCAACCGTTAGGATTTTGAAAAGTCGAATACTTAGTCATTGCATAGAGGCCCTCTATGCTACGTGTAGCATGCTAGCAGGTTCTTATATATATATATGTGTGTGTGTGTGTGTGTGTGTAGAGAGAGAGAGAGAGAGGTAGGCTAATAAACAATTGATTGTTCCGAGCCTCCAGTGCAATCAAATTATTTTTTGATTTTTAAAGTCCAAATGATCAATCCAAACTGTTAGATGTGATCTCCATATTAAAATGTGCTAGGCGACCAAATTTTACATTTTTTGAACTTTTTTTAGTATTTATTAAGCCACTTTGAAAATCGCTGATCCAACGGTAACTTCTGATTTTACCGTTTGGTTAAGCCACCATTGGATCAGTGATTTTCAAAGTAGCTTTATAAATTGTAAAAAAAAATTAAAAAATGTAAAATTTGGCCTCCCAGCACATTTTAATATGGAGATCACATCTAACGGTTTGGATCGATCATTTGGACTTTAAAAATCAGAAAACTACTTGGTTGCACGGGAGGCTAGAAACAATCAATTGTTTATTAGCCTACCTCTCTCTCTCTCTCTCTCTCTCTCTATATATATATATATATATATGAGGAGGGTTCAAATGCACCTAAATTTTTGTGCACCCAAATGCACCCTATCTTTCAAATGCACCCAAATTTTTGTGCACCCAAATGCATCCTATCTTTCAAATTCTTTTTCTCCATTTTCAAAGTCCGAATAGTCAATCCGAATCGTTAGATGCAATCTATATATTAAGATGTGCTTGGAGACCAAATTTTATATTTTTTGAAATTTTTTTACTATTTATTAAGCCACTTTGAAAATCACTGATTTTACATTTTCTGGACCTTTGGATCAGCAATTTTCAAAGTGGCTTAATAAATAGTAAACAAATTTCAAAAAATGTAAAATTTGGACTCCAAGCACATCTTAATATATAGATCGCATCTAACAGTTCAAATTGACTGTTATGACTTTGAAAACAGAGATAAAAGATATGAAAGATAGGGTGCATTTGGGTGTACAAAAAATTGAGTGCATTTGAACCCTCCTCATCTTTCAAATCTTTTTTCTCTATTTTCAAAGTCTGAATAGTCAATTCGAACCATTAGATGCGATCTATATATTAAGATGTACTTGGAGACCAAATTTTCCATTTTATGGAATTTGTTTACTATTTATTAAGCCACTTTGAAAATCACTGATTTTATATTTTCTGGACCATTGGATCAGCGATTTTCAAAGTGGTTTAATAAATAGTAAAAAAAATTTTAAAAATATAAAATTTGGTCTCCAAGCACATCTTAATATATAGATCGCATCTAACGGTTCGAATTGACTGTTTTGACTTTGAAAACAGAGATAAAAGATATGAAAGATAGGGTGCATTTGGGTGTATTTGAACCCTCCTCTCTCTCTCTCTCTCTATATATATATATATATAGTTAGGCTAAAATGAGTCATTGCTCATTTTAGCTATTTGGAAAATTCAAACGACCGATCCGAACCGTTCATCTTGTTCTACATATTGAAATATGCTTGGAGACCAAATTTTACATTTTTTGAAATTTGTTTACTATTTATTAAGCATTTTTAAAAATTACTGATCCGATGGTTCAGAAAATTTTACTGTTTTTTACTGTTCACAACAAAACAGCAATTTTCAAAAATGCTTAATAAATAGTAAAAAAAATTCAAAAAAATGTAAAATTTGGTTTTCAAGCACATTTCAATATAGAGATCACATCTAACGGTTTAGATTAGTTGTTTGGACTTTCAAAATGAAAATACGGTATGGAGTACAAACGCTTGGTGAGCCATGGCTCACTCAAGTCCCTCTCTCTCTCTCTTTATATATATATATTGTAGCTGACTGTTCTGCCGTTGGGCAGTTTGGTAAAAAAAAAGAAGCTCATTGCCCAAATACGAGGCAATTTGGTAAGTAAAGCTGACTGCTCCAGATTTGAGCGGTCAGCATATTTTTAAAATTAATTTCAATGAGAAAGCAGATTTGATAATTTTTTCTTTTAGAGTATTAATAAAAAAAATCTGGGGTACAGACAGATGGAGTGGTTTTAATTATAAGAGCAGTTTATTTTATTTTTATTTTTTTAATGGGAGGATTGCTATTTACTCGCTATTTGGGGAGGCGCTATTTGTAAAGTAGTTATTTTGGGAGTTATTATTTTCAGTACTTGTGTTTTGGGTAAATCATTGTGGGTTGCTGACAACAAAATGTTAAATCATACCTTGTGTTTTGGGTAATTTATAGAGAAACTATTTTAATTAGTGATGTAAATCGGACCACAGTAATTTTTATTCAAGGTGGTCATTTTGGATAACTTATTAATTAATTAATCTATTTAATAAAGGAAAGAAGAATAAGAAATATATATAAACTATTTACGTCATACCTTAATTTAGTATTTAAAGTCATACCTTAATTTAGTATTTAAAATACGTAGCGTTACAGATTTGTTACTTGACGTCATTACGATAATTTTCTGAAGTTAAGCTCATCAAGAATTTTGATGAACTTAAAAACACTCTAGTTATACTCAATTTTTGTATAATAATTTCTTTAATATCTAAATAATATAAATATTACGTGACAAAAACTTAGTTTGAAATCGTACTAAAATATAATTATAAGTTGAAGAAAGAATAATCCAAAATATATTTACTGTTTGGAAGTTATGATCAAAATAAAATATCATTGTTACAATTTTTCTTTAAGGAAAATAAATAATAGAACTGTTTGGTTGGAGTTAGGTTAATTCGATTATGATCAGGTTTGTTTCGCCTACTTTTTTTTTCGGCATTATATTGTTGATTAAATTTTAAGTGGGATTAAGTAACACTTGTCTAGTAGAATCGGAATAAGAAAATTGTGTTAAAGAAACAAAAAAGATATTTAGGAGATTTTATTTTTATTTTTATACAAGTGGAATCAATCCCACCGATTTCCATTAATATAACGAAAACCTTCTACAATATTTATGAGACCGGTACCACCATTATGGTACCAAATACAAAACAAAAGTATTAACAAACTACCTAGCATGACATCAAGACAATACCAGCTGAACCTAAAAACACAACCATCACATCATATCAACAAAAACAACAAACAACATTCAACAAAACACAAACAACACAGCTGAACCTAAAAGGATATAATGCGAAAAGAACACTGTAATAAAAAGATTCACAAAAATTTCAAAATACTTCAATTCTCTCTATCCCAGCTGACCCTAAAGCAGTTAATGCGAGGAGAACCCTGCAATAAAAAGATTCACAAAAGTGGAGATGGCCGAACACACAATTTTGTAGTAAAGCATCAGGTTAGGCTTTAGAGGGTTTCGGGCCGACGGACCTAGTTAGATCAAATTTTTTGAAACTTTCAGTTGAGAAATGGCTTTGACCTCCTGTTTTTCTTTTTATTACGCAGCGATTTCAATTATTTATTTATACCATTATCTTTTCTTTTTTTTCTCTCTCTATTACACTGTCTTTTCTTGCTCTGGTTCAAATGAGACAAACACATTATAAACAACATTATTATATGTAACGGGTCAATGATGAGGATTATTTTCTGCGAAAATAAATTTCTACACCAACATAACAATTAAGCCTTAATTTAATTCCAAACAAGTTGGAATAAGTTAAAACTGGAATCTCAATCGTAGTCACAAGATGAAGTAAATATTAACAAAATAATAATAAAAATAATAATAATAGTAGAAGTAATACTAATAGTAATAATAATACTACTACTAATATACTAACTATATATATTATGTCTACATTATGGACATTATAGATTATAGGAACTGAAGTTATTCCAAGTCCTTTGTGTTGACTTCAAATCTTAGTCATATGGTCTAGAGCCTAAAATACTACTCCTAAACACCTCATAAACAATCGTTAACTTCCACGCGCTCCTGTTCGAAGCCAATTCATTAAATACATTTCCTTTTTACTGCCTCGCCTCCTCCCTTGTCAATCTTGATCAACTCTAGAATATTTATAATCCTTATAATAATAATAGCCAAACACACATGATACATCTAGTGCAGCTTTCTTTTCATGGCCTTCAGCTTCTGCAACTTCTTCTCTATCCTTTGGTGCGTATGACTAATGACCACATCAACAGCTCTTTTTCCTGAAAGAATACTTGACTTTGATCTCTTAGAAACCGGTTCGTGATACTGTGTCTGCTCGTTGCCATAGTCTGATGTACTCTCGTCATAGCGACACCTCTTCTTGTATAGATGTCGACACCAGTTGTCAAATAATTGTTTGGCTAGTTTTTTGTTTGTTGTTGTTTCCTCATCAGATTTTAACAAAAACATGATCACTTTGCCTAGACCACTTTTTATCAGCTGTTGTCTTCTGTCATAGCGGTCAAGATCTACAGGAAAATCAATAAGTATATCGAGAATGGCGCTTCTGATTTTCACATTTGGTAAACTATTATCAGGCAATGGCTCCAGCCAATTCTTCAAAAGAGTCAAGACACCATGGTCTAACAACTCTTCTTGTAGCTTTTGCCTGTCGCACAAATTAATGTAATTAAGACAAATCAATTAGGGTACTTCACTCACAAATGTGAAAAATTGCTATTTTTTTATCATCGATCAGTTCCAACACATGCAACCAACTAAAAATGTTTTTTAGTATTACTATTTGAGTAGAACATTTTTTCATACATTAATTATATTGTAAGATATATTTTTTTTATTAAAGGGTCTTGAAAATTGAACATGCGTCTTTTTAAAGAAAAATGAGGGTGGGTGCCACTACACTAAGCTCACGGTTCTAATTTATTGCAAGACTTAAAAGCTCTTAACATGCATAATCGTGCATAGTTTATATTGAGCTTGTCACATTGTAATAAAATGAATGCATATTTGAAATAAAAACAAAAAAATAAGAAAAGAAAAATCAAGGGCAAATAACAGATCTGCACTGAACCGCAGAAAACAAATTTGAAAAAAAAATAGATAGTCGCACTTACTTTGAGAGAGTCTCTTTAAGCAAAGGCAATTTACGTAATTTGTTTATTGCTGGTTTAGACTGCCTATTTAATTCTTTATCTTCCTCGGCCATCCCCTCAAGCTCTGCCATTAAATTCTCAACAATCATTGCAATTTCCTTCATCTTCTTTCTCGATTTGAAAAGCTTTGATATTTTATCCTCTTCCTCGATCCCCTTCTTTTGTTGGTGGTAGATGTGTAGGGGAATTCCGGTTAAACTATGAGATAGTAGCTAGATAAAATATAATTAATATAGCATGATCAAATGAATCTTAAAAATAAATCATGCAATAAAAATAGAAATAACTTTTTTTTCTATGTACTTTCTTTATTATTTACTTTCCTTATTTGATTCTCCAGTTATTTTTAGTTACCAAATAAATCATTGCGAGAAATACATTAATTGCTATTTTTGTAATTTTGCCCTCATTTTTTTAGAAATGCAACACCAAAACCAATTTACGAGTTAGAAACTTATTAATAGCCTACAAATTTTGATTACTACATAAAAACCATTTCAAATTATGATTTTTTTTTATCTTTAACTGCTATTTTCTGATAATTATTTTTAACAAAATTAGAGTAGAAATGCAAAAAAAATCCAATTTATATGTAAAAAAACATAAATTGTCAATAATATGTCAGCGGTGCAAATATTTTGTAAAACTATTTTTTGGGGCCATTTCTACACGTTTTTCTATTTTTCAAACTAAATTGTGTATTTTTCAAAAGATATAATAAGAATTATGTAAAAAATCAAAACATTTATTGTTACGGGGCCTAATAATGTAACCAATATTTAATAAAACAGAAAAAAAAATTCATACCAATATTAGGAGACCCGGCTTAATAATTTCTCAAATAACCGAATTTCATAAACAATATAATAGACTATGTTGGAAATTAGAGGAATTTTAGTGAGGAATAGAGAAATGGAAGTAGTTAAATATGTGAATATTGGTTGTTTAACTTGAGATTTGAGAGAGCAGAGAGAGAGAGTGATGAATTTGAGTGAAATTAATGAATATGGTGGTTTTATTAATAGAATAAATAAAATGGTTAAATTACATAAAAACAATGTGTGTTGGCATTTTTTTCTTCTTCTAAAAAGTGCTAAAATAGTAATTTAGATAAACTTTTATACTGATACCCTAAATTATAGACCCAATTTTAACTTCAACACTCAAGAGTGTTAAAAATAGTCATTTTATATTTTGTGATATTTTAGAGCAATATAAAACATTTATCGGTGGATATATATATATATCATTTCCGAATGCAGTTAAAATTATTCTTTGGAGCAATCAAACATTTATTATACTCGATACAGAGTTTAATATTTTATATGATGTGTAATTAAATATACATCTATATAAATATAATTTAATTTGTAATTATTAGTAACATGTACAAAATAGCTTTTACTCATACTCTTAACTATTTATCTAATGAAAAAAAAGCCTTATTCATATCTATACTAAATAAGCTGACGAAAGAAACCTTACCCATACTTATCTAATCTAATACGATACAGATTGAGTAAATAGTTAAAAGGATGCCATTGACACTCCTACTGAGCACCATCAAATTACTAGCAAGGATGTTGAAAGCCCCGTCGATTTTGGTGCAATAAGTGAAGGATTTCGTGATGCGTTAAAGTGATAAAAATTAAAAAAAATAATCATTTTCAAGCATCTATAGATCTACTTTATTATACTAATTTTACTCAAACAATTCTTAAAAAAAAAAATTGTCTACTCATTCATCTATCATAAATCTATCTACAAAATAAGATTTTGATATATAGCTCTACCAAATGTCAATTTGGTAAGTACAGATAAGTCGTATTTTCTTCTAGATATCTTGGATACCTTCGTTTATCGAAACAGCCTCCAAGAATGTCTTGCACCAAGTTGAGACTTCAAAATAGAAACCCTCCACGATATCTACCAAGAAATTAATTAAAAACTGAAGTTTCCTCTTGCTAGAGAATACTATTTCAGTCACTCCTTAATCTATATCCTTTAATAAAAAGAAATCTTGAGTTTAGAATTTGTGGGTTCTCAACACATGAAAGAGAGATAGAGAGAGATAGAGGTTTAACAGAACTTCAACTATCAAAAAAGAAATTCATCTCAAAAAGGAATGAGAGAGATATAATATATAATATATGGGAAGCGCTATTCTAAGCGCAAAAATATTATTATTGAGAGCTAAGAGAAGTTTTTCTCATTTAGACCAATTTTGTCCTCAATAAATTCTTCTTCAAATATTTATTTTAGATTAAGTAACTATTAATAAAGGAAATATTTGAGGCTTCACGATGCAAATGGCAAATTTTGTATATTTATGGAATCGAACTAAATCGGACCGAACTGAACTGAACCATTAAACCAAAAAAACCAAACTATTTAATTCAAACTAATTCGATTCGATTCAAAACCGACTTAACTAGACCCCGTGAACACCCCTAGCTACGGGTTATACTTTAATGGGCTTTGGGTCTAGTTATATTTTTGTCATCGGTCCAACCGACTAATGTCTTCTCTTTTGGCAACTTATATATATATATATATATATTAAGGGGGAGGAATTTCATGTATACCCGATACCCCTGAAAAAACAATTAAATTACTTATTACCCCTGTAAAACTTTATCATATTTACTGTTATTAATTTCAAAAACTCACAAATTTATTCAATATTTTTTTTTTACTTTTTTCATATAAAACTCTTTTTAAATTTATAAAATTTCCATTTTACTCTTATTTTAAAATAAAAATATGTAACCTATTTAAGACAAATATTTCTTCTTCTAATTAGTCGATTGTGAGATGGTTTATTTTCTTCCGTATGATGAACACATAAATATATGCCTAAATGCCACTATATATGCAACACAAGTAGAGATATGAATATATTTCTCCTCAAAAACCGTTTAGTTAAAAGATGAAACATTTTCTTACATAAACTATCTATACTTTTTATATTAAAGGGTAAAATGGGTACTTTATGAATATAACATAAATTATAATAAAAAAGTCAATAAATTTGATGGATTTGTAAGTTTTTGAAATTTAAAAGGATAAATATGATATTATAAATTTAGAGAAAAAATACATAAATTTTGAGATTTTCGAGGGTATACTTAAAATTCCTTCCGTCTAGTCGGAAGCTTTTTCATTAATTCATTAATTTTATATTTTAATCCTTTTTTGTATCTCTGCATTTTATTATCAGTTTAATAAACTTTAATAGACAAAAATATATTAATATATATATAATTGAGCAAATAGAACACTTACATGCAAATATTTTACTTAATTATAGATCGTTAATGTCTTAATGACCTATTTTGATGTAGAACAATTTCCAATTTGCTACATTTAATTTGCAGGAATATCTAACAACCATGTTAGCTTGTGTAAGCACATGTTTCTGAAGAATTGAGAAAAGCATGATCAAGTTAGTACTTAAATTAGTTGCATTCATCAAAATCATGCAATAGATATGACATTAATTGGTAATGTATTAAAGTAAAATTTAAATTTGTTTTCTCCATTCTTATTTCATGCATTAAAACATCTTTCTCCTACCTACACCGAGTTATTGGCTAAACATTTTTAATTGAAGAAACTCTCATCTTTTTCTTAAATTGAAATGGAATGTAAATTTTTTTATTTTGAATAAATTAAGCTATATATTAATTGTGATTGGAATATTGGAGAAAACTAACTAAAATTAACAGATTCTAAGAAATCAAAGTCATTTGATTCAGGATTAACATCAACGTTAATAAATGATGATCTTGATTTAGATTAATTTAGATTGATTTATCTGACAAAATATCAAGCCGGATCTCCTAATATCAGGTATGAATTATTTTTTGTTTATTACATTTTTACGCCCCTTAACAATAAATGTTTTGATTTTTTTCATAATTCTTCTTAAATATATTGCAAAATCCAAAAATTGGAAAAATGCAAAAATAAGTTAGATAAACAGAAATAAGTGTAGAAATGACCCCAAAAATTAGTTTTGCAAAATGTTTTCGCATGACGTCGTTGATATAATTTTTGACCAATTTCTATTTTTTTACTTATAAATTGCATTTTTGCTTGCATTTCTACTCTTATTTTGTAAAAAAGAAAAAGAAAATAGTAGTTAATGACAAAAAAAAAACATAAAATCTGATCAGATTGTCCAAAATAATTTTAGAATGTACTTTCTGTGGTAATCATATTTCTAGGCTAATATATAAGTTTTAAATTTGTAAATTTGTTTCATTGTTGCATTTCTATTAAAATTAGGGGGACAAATCCAATAAATGTTCCAAAAGATCATAAAACCAGGGGAAATAAATGTCCAAATTAGTTGTAAATATTAATTCAATAAATAATTTTAATTCTTGTCAATTTATAGTGTTAAATTATAAATTGTATGGTATGTATATATATAATTGCTGGAACTATTTTGGGTAAGAGGCGTGGATTTTTGTTTTATTTAAACTCAACTTTTTGGAGAAAAACTTTGTTTGATTAGTGGTAATATGCATGCATGGGAAGGTAAATGATCTAGCTAGAGTTTTGTGCATACAAAGCAATGTTCTTCATTATGGGGTGAAGCTCGCTTTTTGGTTGAAACCTTTTTTCGAAGCACTGGAATAGTGTGTAATTATCGTTCGAGGCATTTATACTAATGACACACGGTTTGCAAATGTGTCCGATTATCGATCATATATGAGAAGGTCTATACATTAATTTGTATATGATTGTGGATTTGTGTTTATATAGAATTAACATAGATAGTTTCTGAAAGCGAACCGTGTTAGATTAATTAAAAAAAGCTCTAAGATAGATGATTATATACAGTCACGGTAATCGTGTATAATAAAAAGGGTTATACACAGTTTTTATAGGGAACCATGCATGATTTTTGTAAACAATTACCAGTGTAAGTCTAATCCAATTAATATGACAAATTTAATTATAATTTATCGTTTTTTTTTTTTCAAAAATCAAAATACTGTTTTTTCTTAAATAAATGCCGCGAATCCATGAAATTTTATTTGGCTAACATTAAGTTTCAATTGAATTATTCTTATCTTGATTAATTAATTAATTACGAATTAAAATTTTTGTAATCTGTCTATTATATTATAAATCAGATGGCCAACATAAAAATTTAACCCGACCATCTTATTTCTTTTTACATCCCTATAAACAACAATAGGAAGTTTGGTTTAAATTTTGCTTTTACCTTCTATTTGACATGGAATATACTAAAGGTGAGAATCAATGACGCGCTAATGCCGATCTAAATTTTCTCGAAGTTTGGAATCCACCACGTTATCATATTAATAAAATTTACTCTTAGAATTGCAGCCGAGGAAAACAAATGTGATTTGTCACCTGTATGAAAATTGCTGAAATTTTTATTTATAATCTTTCAAAAAAATAAAACCCCGATAATATGACAAATTTGAAAAATATCAGGATCTCCAAATCAATCCACAGCTTTATATCGCAAATTGGCTTGAAAATCCTTTAAAAACTTAAATATATATTTAATATTATAATAGTTATTTGAATTTGTGTGTGTGTGTGGGGGGGAGTCAATCTGCAGCTCTCAAACTAGAGTCGCAGATTGGTTTGAAGACCCTGATATTTTTCAAAATCCCCATAAAACATTATTGTTTGATCTTTTTAATGTATAAATAAAAATTTCGGTGAAAATTGGACATTCATGTATTCTAACCTCATGCGATACATTAAAGTTCAGTTAGAAATTTTAGTTTTTTTTTTTGCAAAATTTGAAAACATTAATTTAAAAATAATTCGAAAATATTAGTAAAAAGTTCTAAAAATAATAAAATGTGGTATTCTACAAGATTTTGACATGTAGTAGACATTGAACGGGTTTGATTGATCATTTAAAAGGAAGCTTCTAATTGTCCACAACTAGTTGTCTACAGTTTGTCCACAAAAAACTATTATTTGACTTGCGCGAATTCTGTAAAATTTTAATTTTATACTGTAATCTCATATAACGAATCATATACAAAACACACTTTAAAATTATAACATCCAGCGGGACCACTTTGTGTACTTGCAAGTTGCACAACTTGCCAAACTAACTATACTTGTTGTGGGATAATTTGGTGTACTTCTCTAGCTTACAATTAATGACAGTTTTAAAACCTTCTAAACATTTTAAAACTGACTTCTCACACTTGCAGTTTTTTTCAAATTAACCATGAAAATTATGCTAAATTAATTTTTTTGAATCAATTTTTTCGATGTTAATTTTTTTTTTAAAGTTCATAATTTTTTTCTCAGTTATTAATATTTATATATGCATCTATATCCTGTCAATTAACACATACTGTGCAATCTCAATACTGTAAAAATTCTAAAATATAAACTATAAAACTAACAGATGTTAACTATAAAATATCAATACACCAACTATTCATAACTACATTGTTAAACATTAGTAACTGTTCACAAGATGAATACTGTAAAATCACAAAATGAATACTGTAAAATTAACATGGTGAATATTGTAAAATAACAAGATCAATACTCCATATCGCCTTTCTATCATCTCTTTCATCCAGATTTCCACAAGATGAATACTGTAAAATCACAATATGAATACTGTAAAATTAACATGGTGAATACTATAAAATAACAAGATCAATACTCCATATCGCCTCTCTATCATCTCTATCCTCCAGATTTCCACAAGATGAATACTGTAAAATCATAAGATGAATATTATAAAATTAACGGGGTGAATACTGTAAAATGACAAGATCAATACTCCATATCGCCTCTCTATCATCTCTTTCCTTCAGATTTTCACAAGATGAATACTATAAAATCACAAAGTTAATACTGTAAAATTAACGGGGTGAATACTGTAAAATGATAAGATCAATACTCCATATTGCCTCTCTATAAAAAAATCGTCTTTGCGAAGAAAAAATGAATCAGAGAAGAAAAATACAAAAAAGTAACAATTATGATTTCGTTTGAATGAAATTCAGTACCGATGAAATGGTGACTAGTTTGAATGAACTCGCGACGAACTAGGAAAGAGAAATCCAAAAGAAGAAGGAAATTGCTACTACGTTTGAATGAAATCCACGTCTGTAGGATTCCGTCGCGGCGAAAGAAGAAGAAAATCGCCTCAGATGTGAAGCAAATCTAATTGGAAAGGAAATCACCTCAAATGCGGAGCAAATCTGATCGGAGAGGAAGGAAGGATTATGTCGCGATGGAGATGGGGATGGTGGCGCGAGGAGGCGACTAGGGACGGGCGAAAAGAACAGTGGCGGAGGGAGCGACGTAGATGAGAGACTCGATCTCGTCGATGTCGGATTGGGAGGAGGAGTGAAGAGGGACTGTCATTTTCTGTCATTGTTGAGAGGATAAAAAGAAAGAGATCTGGAAGTTAGGAGGGTAGAGAGGAAAGAGAGATCTGAGATGCTTAACTGTGAAGAAAGGAGTTAGCGTGAGTATGGAGATGTGAGGAGAGTGTCTGAAATTTTAAAAATTAAAATCATGCTCACATAATAGAAAAATTTTATTTAAGGTTGTATGTGATGTCACAGTTAAGCATGCTTATCGAAATTTTTGTGGACAAATTGTAGACAGAACACCATGGATAGAAATATTTTCTCCATTTAAAATTTATAATTTGAACCATTTGTATTTCAACCAAGTACAAACATTTGGACATTAACTTAATTCTGCAACACAAAACAATATGGGTTAGGATTCCTTGACAATGCTTTAATTATGAAATCATCACAAATAAATTTTCAATAGAAAAATATAGACACATTGTTTTTCTTAAAAAATAGTTGTGTATCAATTTTAATGTAATTGTTGATTTTGATGTTCCATATATCGTAGGGTTATTATACATGGACCGTTGTAAATCATATTATTTAATGAACAGTAAACCTTACATTAAATTTCATCACCTATATACTTTGTATAAATTATATATTATATCTTACTTGCCGAATTTAAAATTGCATTTTTTTTAACAGTTACAAACTAATTCTCTGTCAATAGATTCCCACCCATAAACATATACCTACTACATGTTTTAATATATTGAAATTTCCTAATTATTGAAAATAATAAATGAAATGATTATTTAAAAAAATTATAAATAAACTAGTATATAATCGATCAGTAAAGAGCAAAGGTTTAAATAGCATTTATCGCATTATGCTCATATAGTGTTGCTATAGTACAGAATAGCATGCTATAGTACGTACCGATAACGTCATAGTTTTTATGATCTGAAAACTCTATAGCAGTGCTATAGCGCCGCTATAACACGCTATTTAAAACCTTGATAAAGAGCACCGAGGATACAGAAGCTGTCTAGTAAGTATCAAATGTAAACCTTGCTAGGGATTGAAAAATAAATTAAAGAGTATGATGTTTTTTTTTAAAATTGTAACAATTAATTTTAAATCAAATCTTACGACAAAAGTCAAATGCTGATATATAGGAAAGACAGACAGTTTTTACTTGTCCATGCTAATATTTTTTAAATCACATCCAGCAACAAAAAGAACCTAGAAATTAGAGGTTATTGTATTCCAAACCGTGGGAAGATAGATAGCTATTAAGCTTATTCTAGGTTTCTCCTTTTTTTTTTATGAAATGCTCGGTACATTTTAAAATATTTTAGATATTATTTTGAAAATTGAACATGCATGTCTCTCTTTATTCGTGCTGTTGTGATAAACCCGCAAATCATATCATATTTTTCTCTAAAAGAGTTGTATTCATCTTACTTTGTCCCCTTGTATCAGTTTTATAATTTTGACAAGATGTGATGTGCGCTTCAAGGGGGAACCACAATAAATAAAGAAAAAGAAGAAAGAACAAAAAATAAGCCCATGAATCATATGACTCATATGTTAGAAACCATGTACTCTCTAAGGGACCCAGATGCATGCATGTACCATCACTTTCAAGTGGATGAGAATATTATATATGTACCAGTACCATGAATTGAGATAATTGTACTCCAAAAACATCTTGTATTGCAATAGAGCTTGCAAGGGTTCTCTTTAGACAGGGGAAGAGAAAAAAGAGAGAAGATGGCTTCACCAAGCTTTGCAAGAGTATTAGATGACCAATGCCAGGTTAGCGTTTATTTTATGAAAGAAAGTTTGGAGACTTTTGTTATTTGTAAGAACAAATTTTTTGTTGAAAAACAAAGTGTGGTTATTATGTTAAAACATTGAGATTGAATAACTGTGGCAAATTTGCTTTGAAAGCATTTTTTTTTAAATACATGGCACTCACCACTCAACATCATGTTCATTTCAAAAAAATAGAATGGCAGAGTTCATGAATTATTCCTCATCAGACCAACTTACATAAATTCAGTTCTCTGTTTACAGAAAATGAACAAGAAATAAAAACAGTTCAACTTGGTTTTAGTTTTGGAACATAGATATTTGTAGTACTAATTATCTAAATAAATATGATTTAATTTGACAGGTTATCGCTGAAGGAAGTTTGCATACAAGAACAGTTATACTTAACAGACCTTCCAAAATGAATGTCATGGGACACCTAATGGTAAGTTTCTGATTAAAATTTGTTAAAATAGTCTAGCATATCTTTTTGAATATTACTTATTCTTCTTTGGTGTTTAGGTTTCACAACTAATAGATGAGCTATCAGCGTTAGGGAAGAAACCCAATTACAAGATCTTGATAGTTAAGGTAATAATATTTCTTTTACATGTTTTTATCTCGAAAGACTTTGTTGCATCATGAAATGGTTTGAAACATCATGAAGCATCATTTGAGTGTCTTCTAGAATAGTTCTTAATTTAAAAGAGAGCAGTAATTAGAAAGTAGAACATCTATTTTCTTTATTTTTGACCTTTCCATTCTAATTGTATGCATCTGGAACAACATGAAATGATGTTATTTCTTTGTATTTTATTTGACTTATATATAATAACACCTGAAAATACTATAATGTGATTTGAATGCATGGATAAAAAATTTTCAGGGCAACGGAAGAGCATTTTCTGCTGGAGGAGATAATGTTGCTATATGGCGGTGCATGACTGAAGGTTTTAATTGATGTTGCATTGCAAATTTAGATAACAATTTTATTGGACTTAAATAAAATAAACATCTAGTCAATGCACATATCAATTGCCTGATAAATAAAATGATCTATAAATTATTTATACAAGATAGAATTACCAAAGCAAACTAGACTAGGTACTAGCTAAGAAACAAGAGAACGTACAAACCTTGCATTGTACATGCACTGCCATTTTATATTTTTCTTTTTTTTGTTGTGGAAGTAGGCATACACTGCCATTTATTTCATACATGTTATAAAATAATAATTCTGACTTGTCTTGTATAATAGGGCACTGGACCTTTGGGTCTCATTATTACAAGAAGTATATTACTTTGAATCACATCATGTCGACATACAAATTGCCATCGGTTAGTTCTGTACATTAATTCATGTTTTTTGGCTGCAGAATCTACGATTAATTTGTTTAATGCATATAAAATGACTTGTGTCACATTTCTGTTAAAGGTTTTTATATCAAATGGCTTTGTAATGGGAGCTGGAGCTGGCTTCTACATGAACGGAAGATTTCGAGTTGTAACAGAAAATACGGTATGACAGAAATATTATGTTTCACAAATTATATATTTATTTATATATTATATAATAATTATAATAAAATAATAAAAGCAACAAAAAAGAAATCTCATATCCATAATCAACAATAATTGAGTTGTTTGCCACGACAAAACTTAGTTAATTCACATGAAAAATCATGGATAAAGGACTTGTTTTCTGTACAGTTACAAATTCCTAATTTGCTTGTTCCTTTTTACCAAAAATTTTTACGAAAATGAATTTTTTTATGTGACATGATGTAGGTATTTGCAAATCCAGAAACACAATTAGGCCTATTTCCAGATGCTGGTGCTTCCTACTTCCTCTCTAGACTTCCAGGATTCTTCGGTAACATTCATTTTCAATTTCAAATTATATACCTTGTATTCGTCTGTAGGAAACTGTAGTTGTACTGCTCGATGCATCAGTTGAATAATTTACTGGTCCTCTTGTTATTTGGGACTAATTATAAAGAATCAATAAAAAAAAATTTGCTTTAAATTAGGGGAGTACCTTGGCCTAACAGCTACAAGATTGGATGCAGCCGAGATGGTAGCTTGTGGGTTAGCAACACATTTTGTTTCATCCAAGGTACAAATTTTATTAGAAGTCCACAAAAAACTTATTAATCAGCAAGCAAATCTTGCACAGGTTTTCTTTTGTTCAGGACATAGGTATTGAAAGAACCTGTGTCAATTTGTCAGAACTAGAATTTGGAAGACTAAGAAAAAGGAAGAATTTTTTTATTTAACTTCTGAGAAAGATTAGAGTTCATAACAATTGAAAAGCTTAAGATTAATTTGAATTTTTGTTTCTTGTTTCTATAGAACTTGAAGAAGCTAGAAGAATCACTTAATAAGATAGATACGTGGGACCCAAGTATCATTGACATGGTAATAAATCAGCAGTCTGAGAACCCACCACTGAGGGAAGGATGCTCTCTTCTAAAGTAGGCTATATTAAGTAATAATAATAATAACAAACTGACTTATTCACGCATAAAAAAATTTAGACAAATAATTGTTGGGAACATATTATTGTTAGAGAATCATACTTAAACAACAAGACTATCAGCTTTTACAGGTCTGATACTATTGAAAAATGCTTCTCAAAAGGATCAGTTGAAGAAATCATAGCCTCCTTGGTAAGACCTTGCAAGAACTCATAAAGTAATATTCATAGAAAGAATAATATCACCTTAGGTGTGCTTAAATTATTTCCCTCAACATAGTCTAATTTATATATGACTTCATTAACTAGGAACATGAGTTGTCAGTTGACCCGAAAGAATGGATTGCTTCAGCAATTAAAGCAATGAAGACAGCCTCCCCAACAAATCTCAAAATATTTCTCAAATCGGTAATTTATTTTGCATATGAGAACTTTCTATTAAAATTTTCTGACTAAAGCCACTTTTTTTCTTTTATGAATGGCAAAAATAGATGCTCATGTTTTAATTGCATATGTATGCAACAGATTAGACAAG